>PVJD01010159.1:0-55975 GCA_004026545.1 Mormoops blainvillei
TTATGCTGGGCCCCAAGAGTGAAGAGCCAAATTGATGAACTTTGAACAGAGGATATCTGAAAAGGAAGAGCCAGTCCAGTGAGAATGGGCTTATAAAGAGGTGTCCCTTTTCTTGTTTCTATTGCAAACAAGCTCTAGTTCTGCACATAACTCCTTTTTGCTGGGGATGTTGTCATCAGTTTCTTCCTCCTAAGCCCTGGGAAAAGGCTCCCCAACCAGGACAAGCTGCAAGAGATAAGCGAGGCTACCTGTCCATCCCGAGCTCTGTGGCCCAAGTGGTAAAAGACTGTCTGGTATAGAGAGAAGAACCGTCACCTTCAGAGTCTTGCCACAGCTTTGACCTCCCTTGATCTTGGTTTTGCACAAGTTTCTGCTACTCTCTGGGCCTTGGTTCTTCTGGATTCAGACTGAGGGATTTGACACACCCCATCTCTCAACTCCCTTCTCACTCAAAACCTCCCTGCATCCAGGCCTATAATTTGAGCTCTGACCTTCTGGTCAGGGTAGGAATTGTTCTCCTTCCAGTCCATTTGAGGGTTTCATGTGGGTTTTGTCCATGCCTGCCTAATACCTAGTGCTGATCAACAATTTCATAAGCCAAGAGCAGACATCTATGCATTGTTCTTAGAGACAAATTCCATATAGGAAAAGTATGATGCTTTATGGACATGGACAACAGTACGGTGGTTGTGGTGGGGGGGGGGTGAAGGTGGAAGAGGGCATAAGGGAGGTAAATGCTAATGGAAAAAATACAATAAAATATATTTTTAAAAAGCAGCAACTAGGCTCAAACCCATTTCTTCATAAAGAGTCTCTGCCTCTTGGCGCATCTGTTTCTGAGTAACCTAAAGCATAACAGAGATGGTATATGGCCCAGTCATGGGTTTGGCACTAAGCCTGCCTTTAACATCTGCATCATGCCTAGATCTCACCCCCTTTCCTCAGATAGCTCAATCCTGAATGACCCTCACTTCTTCCCCCTGATACTTGCCCCAATGACAGCAAACATCTCAAGAATTAACTCTCTCCCTCTAATCTTTCTCTATTCATGCTAAATCCCAGTTTAGAAAGGAAAAATACTTATCACATTCTTGCATGGCCATTGTACACCAGATTGAGTGGGTGACAGGCAGGAAAACTGGAAAGGAAATGCCTATAGTATTTAGTTAATATGGCCATCATATTTGATTTGGCTGCATGTCCCCAAATGCAAATACAAATGTCCCACTTTATTTTGAATGTGAATCTTTTCTTCCACAGAGGGAGCAGTGGAAGAGCCAGCTCAAGTCCCAAGTGATCTTGGAGCAGAGTGAGGCATTAGCTGAGACTTAGAGTAGTTGTGCTGGGCCCCAGGTGGCCGGGGGTGTGTTCTCTGAGGGGAAAAGGTCATAGGCAAATACTGTATCTCAACTGAGAGCAACTTGGAAAATACCACAATTCAGTTTTGCAGAAAACCATTTCGCTGATGCCTCTCATGGTAAAGGCCATGGGAGTGAAAAGAGAGTTGAAGTTGGAATAGAATTACACAATTCAAATTTGAGTACTACCACCTGACCTTGGGTGAGTTTCTTAGCTTCTTTGAGCCTCAGCTTTCTCCTTCGTAAAAATGGTATTAAAATCCTCTGCTCTGTCTACCTCATAGGGCTGTTGTGACGATTCCAGGGGGAAATGCATCTGTAAGCTGTAGTCAAGTGTTTTGGGTCCATGATTCATTACTATTATTATTATTGTTATTAGGTGAGGAAGCTAGAAAATGTCTATAGGGCAAAAGCAGGCAATAGTTTTATATTTAGGTGATTTGAACTCATAACAGCTCATCTGAAGGAAGTCTTTTGGAACATGTAAAATTGTTCTTAAGAACTTATGAGTCCTGGGCTTTAGGCCAGAGAACAGTTTAACACATTCTGTGACTTGGGGTAGGGGGCTGCGCCCTTCCTGGACCCTCTCACTTTTCTCATATGCACAATGTGGGGATGGCCAAGCCACTCTCTCCAGCCCTTACTAGTCTAAGTCAGCCTGCACCATGGTGTAGACTGAACATATATCCCAATGATTTCGCATTTCTAAGGACCATTGCATATAGGAACTTCCACGTTTCTATAGGCCCAACCTTTTGAACAGTAGGTTCATTTGTAGCTCTGGCCTACTTGAGCCTAGCATTTGCTAGAGAACAGGTCAATTCTGTGGGCAAATAGCATGAGATCTGGGAGGAGAGCTGCCATGGAATTCTGTCCAACAGTCTTCTAAGCCTCAGTCACTTTGACCCCAGAGGTAGAAACAACTGCCATCAGAGGGATCCTCTGCCTGGAATATTTGTAGAGGCAGTTTTCTTGACCCAAACAGCCCTGAGATCAAATACATACAAGGGTACAGACTCAGAACAGTATTTAGATGAATATTACATATTTCCAACAGGTCTGATTTAATTATGCAGAAAACTCATTTATGACCATTGTGTATCATATCATAAAGATTTATATTTTCCCTCCATTTGGCTTCTACTAGAAAACACTAGAAACAGTTTCTACAGAAATTTCACCCTGGGATTCCTCTTTGTCTTGCTGTAGGGTTTGAACTCCTAAAGGCTTCTACTCATCACATCCCCCTGGTCCTCATAAAACCCAGGATCCAAGATGCTACCCAAGCTGAAGCTATTTTGATAGCTCAGTTATAAATGCCACTGCTAAAGCTGAGTCTCCCCATTCTCAGATTATAGTCTTTCAACCTACTGCCCTGCTTTCTATCACCTCCCAGGATCAGGACCTCCTCTACCTGACGTTCAAGGCCTTCCTTAATTCATCCATTCAGTGTAGAACAGTGGGAAAGATACTTGGTTTTAAATCCAAGTACATCAGTTTGAATGCCAGTTTTATCTCCTATGTGACCTTCATCAATTACTATACTTTTCTTTCTGAGCCTCTATTTTATCATCTGTTAAAGGGAGATAATAATGTCTCATGGAGCTTGTATGTGTATTGAAGAGATAATAAATGCAGAGCATCTGGTCCAGCACTTGATCCATGGTAGCTGCTCAGTTGTCAGAAACTGCAGACACTGAAATTCTATCATGCACAATCCAGCCCCAAACTCGCCTTCAAACTATCATCTTATCTTCCCCATACACTCTGTGCTCCAGCCATATTTAGACTTTGTTGTTATTACCCTAAGAACCTCTGAGCCTTTGCCTTGACTTCATGCCTTTGCTTTTGTGCATACCTTTACCTAGAGCTTCTTTTCCCTTATATTCACCTGTCTAAAATCAGGCCATACTTCAAGCTCCAGCTCAAAGAAAGTCTATTTGGAACCCCAGCCTAAAGTAATCATTTTTCCTCTGAGTCCTTGTAACCCTTCATCCCTCCATTGTGGTGCTCATCATAGTTCCAGCCAAAACCACTAGTCTATTTCAAGTCCTGTACTTGATGCTACAGTGTATCTTGAAGTGAATCAGACCTGTTATCTACCTTAAAGGAGCTCAGTCTGTTGAGCAACTGGAGAAACTAGGCCACTGATAGCAGAAGTTCTAAGTTTGGATCCTCAGTAGCTGACTCATGCTTGCCCACCCACAGAAAGACCCACAGGTTGTTCTGTTTGGGGAAGCCAGAAACTATGAGGAGTGCCCACTCCCCATACTCCTACATCTTAAATTATCACAGACTTTATCTTCCTGTGTTGCTTTGAAGTATCCGATTCAGACAGGTCAAGCCAGCCCAAGGACAGGGAGATAATCTATGTGGTAATGAGAGCTAAAACATTGGTGTCAGAGAGACCTGGGTCGTAATCCTGATTCTTTCCCCCTTACTAGATGTGTGACATAAGGCAAATCACTTCATCTTTCTGTAAAGCTTTTTCTGAGGAATAAACGGGAAGGGCCAGGCACATGCTTCAATAAAAAGTCATTATTGTGCTAGCAGTATTCGTCCTGCCACCATCCAGGGTACTTACAACATAGATGGGCTTTTCTTAGGCCCCATTCAAGGGAACTTACATCCTGAAGTGCCAAAGAATTTTCCACAATGAAGCCTTTTACCATGAGGCTACCATGAGTCATGGGCCCTGAGGAGAGTAGTTCAGACAGCCCCCGCCTTGCTAGAAACGGTGGCTTTACTAACGATACATCAATGTGAGGTCAGCTGGCGATGACTGCATTTAGTACTCTAGTGAAATCTGTCCACTCAGATCTCAGTGGAAAGAAAAAATGTATCTCTTCCAGGAACAGCTGCTTTTGAACAATGTGATTGAGAGGTGATGGGAGACAATGAGGAGGGTATGGTGACAGGTGCTCCATTAACGTTGACAGAAGGATGATCTTGGCAGAGCTTCCGCTTAACGCTTAGTGGTTTGTCTTCTGTGGGTTTTGGAGACCAGTTTCCAGTCCCTTAAGTATCCTAAGTGGTCTCAGTTGTGGGCTGGGCTATGTCCATGGCAAATTGGACTAGTGAAGACAAGGAGGCCTGGGTTATAGAGACAGGTCCCTTCAAAAGCTATTGATAAAACCCATGCATTGTGAAAAGTGGTGAAGAAATGTGGGTGTGGTTTTTGCAGGTGATAATATCTGAGTTGAGGCTCATATCTTTGGGTCAGAATGGCAAAAGAAACTTGCAGGCAGTTGAAGCCTGGGGCTTGGAACTAAGTACATTGCCAGACACTGAACACTGAACAGCTGAAAGCAGCAAAAGTCTGCCAGCAGCTAGTAGGGAGAGGAAGATTGTCTGTGGCCAGTAGTGGAAGGACCAGACAAAAGCAGGGCAGGGAGAGAGGACCTATCCAAACATACTGTATCTTAGGACAGGACTTCAGATCCAGCAAAGAGCTGAAGTACTCAGCAGAGAAACCAAGACAGAAGCCCATCTTTGTGAACTTGACCAATATGATTGGAGTGGAACAAAGGCTGGGTTCTCTAGGCACTGAGAAATGGGGCTCCCCCAGCCACACTGATTGCCTGTTCTTTGCAGCAAGATACAAGATGCTGAGTGAGCCCTGCTGGGGTAGGGTAAGGTCAGGGATGGGACTATGAGGAGAGGCTCTGAACCTAGTTGAGAGGGGCAGCTGCTGGCAGGGAACAATAGACTGGTTGACCCAGTTCTCTCTTAGTTCTTTGTTTATTTTCACCTGGGCAGCATATTAGATTTTACTTGGTTACATTTTTCTTAATTTATTCAACCGGTGTTTATTTACTGGGCAACTGCTCCAGTCAGGCCCTCTGATCTATTCTGAGCAGACTAGTGACAGTGAGACTGTGCGTCTCTTCTCAAAGACCTCCTTCTGTCTACTGGGGTTGGCAGTAGACAGACACTTAGAGCACAGTATGGCAAGGGTGATGTTAGTGTCTGCACAGGGCAACACTGGAACACAGCAGAGGGTACCCAAGAGGGCAGAAGTACATTCCTGGAGGGAAGAGACAGCTCAGTAGCATGCTTCTGGCCATGATGCAGGAATGAAGTTGGTCCCTAATTCTGAAGAGTCTTCTCAAACACAGAACTTTGGCAGGTGGGGAGGACTTGTCAAGGCAAAGTGTAGGAAATTCTAGGATCCTCACCAGGTCCATTGATTTGATTCTCACAGTAGGGACCAGGAGGTAAGCCCAAACACTCAGAAAGCTAACTGAAGATTAAAAAAACAATCCGTCTTAATGGACTAGCTCTAACACAGCTCAGGAATTAACAGGATGGGAAAGAACCTTGGAGGGAAAAAAGTAGAAGTAACCAACTTCACTTGGGGCCCAGGAATTTTCTCCAAGTTGGCAGCAAAGCCTCATGGGAAAATGAGACTCCCAGAGAGGGTTAGTCCCCTTTTTCTTCTGGGGTGAGGGGAGTTTTCCTCAGGAGAAGGACATGCCAAGGCCCTAAGTCCTCCTGGGAGAAAAGGTTTCTCTTTCAGTGATCCAGGGACTAGTATTTTATTCTGAAGTGGGATGGGAGAATGACAAGCATGGTTTTCTGGGGAGTGAGAACCACAGAGCCCCAGAAATTCAGGAAAGGACAGTAACATCCCATAGCTCAGGCCCTTGTGGAAGAATAGCACCAACAGGACAGCCCAGCACCCAAGGAAAGGCACTGACATCTCCCAAACAGGATGGTTACAGTGCAGGAAAATTCACCAAGGCAACAATAGGGGTAACTGGTAGGAATGGCTATTTTTGCTTTTAAAAATGGTTTGACAAATACTGGCAAGAAAATTATACTGCATCAGAATCCAGTGCTCAGAAAAGAGGAGGTAGCTCTCAGTAGGCACTCTGGCTCTTTCCATCCTAAAATATCCTATTTTTCTATATAGAATAACAAAATTCACTTGTTCTTCTCCCTTTTACCTCCCTCCATGCCTCACTTTGTTCCAGTATCATAAAGCCATTGTGAGGAGCAGTCTTGGTTCAGCCTCAAGAATCACATGCTTTGTGTCCATCTGCTCTTTAGTATCTTCTGCTAGTGATCTATCCAGGTCCATTTACTTGGCTGGCAAGACCCTGAAAGCCACCTTCTTCCTGGGTCAGTACTCCATTTTGTAGGACAGCTTAAAGGTACCCTTGTGTATCTCCACTGGAGAACACTTCCAATTGCTTATCCCAGGAAAGAGAAGAATTCACAAAATACTTCTGAGACCAGCCCTCTCTCTTCTGTTATAACTGTGCCCATTTTTTAGGTAGACAAAGGAAGCCTGGGGCCATAAAGACTGGGACACCTGAAAAGCCAGTGGCACCAGACTGCACAAGATCTCAGTACTTGCACACAGAGTTGCTGATTATAAAGCAAAGTGCTGGGGTTAGCTTGTAGCATACAGCATACCAATTCCTGTTTTCCCCAAGTTCTGACTGGGAATAAGGACAAAGTAGACAATCAAAAAATCATTTTAAACATGTAAGAAATGCCTCTAAAGTGATGTGATGTATTTGTGTTCATCCTGGTATGGTGGAAAGATTGCTAAATTTGGAGGCAGAAAGTTTGTGTTCAACTCTCTCCTTTCTCATGGACTAGCTAGGTTTTTTTGGGGGGGTGGGGGGAGCTAGTCAGGCTCTTTGGTCCTCCATTACCTCATTAGTAAAGGAATGGTAAATCATCTAGCCACAGAAAAAAATGAGGTAAGATGTGACAATACTTGGAAATGGCAACAGGTTCACCATAATCAAATATCCCATGGGGTTTTAGGAGAGTTCTTGGTGTTCATAGTATTTGTGAGACAGTCTTGGGTGTCTGCCTTCAGAACTGGCCAGCCATTCTTGGCACAGCTCTTTATCATATGAGGGCAGGTTTGATCATCAGTAATCCAAAGTTTTTCTTAGAGAATATGGAGAAAGTGGATGGTTAAACTAGGAAAGGCTAGATTTGGCTACAAAGGCTTGTGTGATTCAAAAACCATCTTTAAGAGCCACCTCCATAGCCCACAGGCTTTGAGCAACAGTACCTGTGAGAAAATGTGTGAAACCTCTTAAGCAGATGACTTTGAAGGGAGACATTTCCTTGATGGTGTAAATTCCAGTTTCTTTACATAAAAACAGTCTCATTATCATGAGTACCTGTATAGAAGAGCATCCATGTAAGTGCCTAGTCATTTGCACCCTGTGAGCCTCTATTTTTCAATCAACTGAGACTGTTGGGAAGCCAATGATCTCCAGGATTGCTTACAGTTAAGTGTTCCGGTTCTCATTCTGCTTCTGGGTGGGCTTATATCAGCTTTCCTCAGTAGTCATCACAGCAGGATACTGGGAATAATAGCAGTTAGAGAGCCTTACTCTTTCCATTAAGTAGGTGCTTTATCATATCTATTTTATAGTTGAGGAAACTAATGAAGAGAGGTAAAATGACTTGCTTAGGGTCACATGGCAACTAGCAAGTGGTAGAGCCAGTATAAAGATTCAGGGACCCTGGTTCCAGAGTTCATGCTTTGCTCTATTGGAGGGGGTATTGTGAACTGAGTCTTCCAGAGTGCTCTTATCCAATAGAAATGATGAGAGTGCTGATTGCCCAGGTCAGAAACTCTCTTTCAGTGCTGCCACTTGGCTCTTGAAAACAACAGCTATGAGGGGGATATAGTGGTGTCCCCCCTCCAAAGACAAATATCCACCCAGCACCTGTGAATATGATATTTGAAAAAAGGGTCTTTGCGAATATGATTAAGTTAAGGATCTTGAGACAGCACCATCCTGGATGCGGGGTGGAGCCTATATCTAATGACAAGTGTCTATGAGAGACAACAGAAGACATGCAAAGAAGGCAATGTGAAAAACAGAGGCAGAAATTAGAGCTATGTGGTTATAAGCCAAGGAATGCCAAGGATTGTTGAAAGTCACCAGAAACTAGGAGAGATCCATGGAAAATATTTTACCTCAGAGTGTTGGGAAGGAGTGGTGTTCCTGCTGATACCTTGCTTTTGTACTTCTAGCCTCCTCTGAGAAAATACATTCCTGTGTTTTAAGCCATCCAGTTTGTGACAAATTACATGGCAGTCCCAGGAAACAAATACAGGGAGTAAGCCCCCAGGAGCAGTTTTGATGCACCATTGCTCCTCAAAGGCATTTTAGGATCAAGGTCTTTATAGGGGTGAGTATCAATACTATTGACCCTTGGGAAGTGTCAAGGAGAGTGGCAGAGGGTGAAATTGGCTCCTTCCCAGCCCATAGCCCTCTCCACTCAGAGGCTTCCAGCCCACTGCTCAGAGGCCATCATTAGTGACATAACCATCTGTCTGCTGAGCTGCTCAAGAGGGGCCTTGGTTCCCAGCAGTATCCAGGAAACCCCAAGAGTGGCCAGTCATAATAGCCCTCAAGAGGGCTCCTGCATTCCGGTTAATTTAGCTCTCGGCTCACTTGAGCTGCATTTCATCTCTTCTGGCATATTTTGTTTGGTACTTGAAAAAGGAGAAGAGGAGAGAGGGAGGACAAGATAATATATTTATTTCCTGGACATTTTGACATTATTGGCATTGTCATCGTTCTTGCCTCAGGACATCTTGGAAACAGGGGTCTTTGATCAATATTCTCAGCACTAGAGGGTCACCTATTAGATTCAGCCCTCATTCCCAGGCTGCATGGCTGCCACTCAAAGGCTGAGCTGATAGGAGTTGCTATGTGGTTGAAAACAACAAAAGGTTGGTCAAGAGGCCAGGGATTTGAATCCTCAATGCCTAGGACTAGGCATACCTGTAGGGCCTGTGAGGTCCAAAGCTCTTAGTTCACACTTGAGAATACAGGTCCAGAAGAAAGCAGGGACTCATCCCAGGCTGCACACTTGGCTCACTGCCAAGTTGGGACTAGGACGCAGGATTCTTTCTGGCCCATGTTGCCTGGCAGGCATAAATCCCCTTCCTGGCCATCATGAGAAGCAAGGGGTTGTGGAGCAGCCTAAATTCTTTTTCTAGCTTCAAGTCCAGTGTTCCTCCTTGCAACCTCCAGCCTAATGCCCTGCTGTTCCTGAGTACTGTGACCACATTCCACTTGATTATTTAGGTCCCTGCCTTGTCTTCTCTGCTAGACCACAAGGCTTAGGGTCTGGGCCTAAGCCTGATGTGCATCTGTATTCTCCCATTTCCTTCCATGGCCCAAACAAGGCTTGACATGGAATAAGAGTTCAGCACATGTTTATTGAAGGAAGGAAGGAAGGAAGGAAGGAAGGAAGGAAGGAAGGAAGGAAGGAAGGAAGGAAGGAAGGAAGGAAAATGTTATGTAACAGTAAAAGTCTTTTGTGCTAAAGTACATACTAAGTGTGAATTAGAATGTTCTCATTTTTATATTTAATTACATTAGCATTTCAGATTTTAACAGAGAAGAAATTACAGACAAATCCACGCATTCTCATTCCTCAGTTATGCCTAATCCCCAAAGATTTAAATGAGAAACAGTATCTTAATGTTGTAATTCTGTTTTTCTCTCCTCTTTTGCTGGTTGACAGCTAATGATACTATGAATGTTTTGAAATGCATTTTCTATCATTTCAGGCCTCTTACATGAGCCCATAAAATTAAGATGTAATCTTATCTTCTTTCTTTTTTGCTTTGACATTGTGGGGTTAACGTACTCTTTTAGCATCTTTGAAAAGCAAAGTTCATTAAACGATAAGCCCCACATATAGGGCTAGCTTTATGGATGCGTACACTTGGTCAGTTCTCTAGTGCAGGTTAAGCAGGGCCCAGGGAGTATCCAGGAACCTGGGCTTGGCAGTCCTGGGTATGGCAGTCTGGATGTGGTAGAGTCCTCAGTGGACCTCAGAGCAGGAGAAGACAGTGACCCTGAGGTGTGGGTTACTCCATGAAAAGGCCTCTCTCAGGCAGGATAAGCAGGGAAGAGATCCCTACCCAGAAAGCCCCACTGGGGTAGGGCTAGTAGAGGCCACATCTGCGAACTTGTGCTTAGGCTTCCTACATTACTACAGTCTATGGAAAGCAGTTTCACAGCAAAGCCTGCCCTTCAAGAGGCAGTAGCAGGGAACAGTACAGCAAAAGCAGTTAGGAGTGTGGGCCCCAGCCTTCTGCCTTCCATAGCCAAGAGATCTGGAGCAAGTTACTCCATGTCTCTGAGCCTCAGTTCCCTCTTTTGTAACTTGGGGGCAACAGCATCCTGCTACCAGGAGTTTTATTTCTGTGCACACTTGGCACAGACCCTGGCCCATGAAAGGCTCCCAGTATGTGCGTCCATGGTTGGGACAGTGGTAGATGGTGAGGGTGGTTGTGAATAGGATGGTAACAATGGCTTCCTGTTGAGTGCTTTCTAACCCTTGAGGAAATAGGTTCTGAGAAGCAAGATGACTTGCTTGGCATCACAAAACCATCACCCAGGGCTGTCTCAAGGTTTCAGTGAACTAACAAATGCTACAAAAGCCAGGTCACCAACATTTCCTTACTTGTCCCTGCATCTTCCAGGACATTTAGAGGAGCAGAGCTGAAAACAGACCATTCCTCCAGTCTGCTGTTTAGCTGATCTTGAATCTCACTGGGGCTTGAGGGAAGGTTTTTCTAAGAAAGGACACTCCATAGGCTGTCAATGAGCTATGTGAACCATGAGTCAGCAAGATGTCATGGTTGTAACTGTAAATTATGCTTGTTTAAAGAGAGAAAAAATATACCTCACAGACCTTCAATGTCAGTATGACTTAAATCACCTAAGCAACTGGCTTACTGTGTTCTTTCCCCACTTTGGCCTTTCTGGGGAAGGTGATTGCAAGTATTTTTTAGGTGACAAGAAACCAGGAGGGTATCTACAGAAGGAGGGGGAGACACACTACCCTTGGGTAAGGGGAATCATAGTTTCCCTTCCCAGATGTCAATTATGATGTATGAATCTTCCAGGACCACACAGATTTATCTATTTATTTATGGTGGCATGGTTTTAAGGAGACAAATCAGGGAAGGTTGAAAGTGAGGAAGGAAGGCCTAGCAGGAGGATGGCCTTACAGTCAGCCCAGTGAGAAAGACCTAACCTACTCCTGTGTAAACAGAAGGGAAAGGATGGCTGTTCCCAGGCCCCTTCCTCTCTTATGTGGCATTATTTTATGGGCTGCTTGGTGATCTGCAGCTGGTCACAGGCTCAGCAACCTAGTGTATTCCTCCTGACCCTGGTATATCCTCTAACTTCCCTACTTCGGTTTCCTGATCTGCAAAGTAGTGTAAAGCACGTCTATATAGTTCTTAATGAAGCTGTTTGTTTGTTTGTTTGTTTGTTTTTTTTTTGGCAACTCCACAGAGGTAGAGGAGATAGGCCCTAGCCTCATATTGACCTTGCTCAGCCATGAAGTTAAATTGGGGGGCTGGAAGTGACACTGGTTATAACTCAAATATGTTTCAATGAGGGGGAAGCTGGGCCAGTGTAGGCATCTGGCTTGTTCTGCTGGGGTGCCACCTTAAATTTCCTTAGTCCTCCAACCTAGCACTTCTGCCTTTGGTGCTTGCCTGAACTCCCAGAATGCATCACAGCAGAGATTAATCCATTTGCCATGGTGCCAACAGCCTGTTCAGGCAAATATGTTAAACTTCACTTTTCATTCCCAAGAGCACTAAGGAATTGCTTGGGAGTGATATCCATAGACAGGCTTCATAGATTCTGTGTGTTCTCACTGATATTACACGAGTCAGGGAGCTGAGAGGAATTGTTTTTTGGACTAACATAATTTCTTTCTCTATTTCAAGTCCAGACAGAAAAGAGCACTGACTGACTCAAACTTCACAAGGCTGCAGAAGGTATTTGACACAACCTAGGAGAGGTCATCAGCTCCAAACACCTCTGCCCATTGCAGGAATCCCCTCTCCAGAATTAGGTTTCAATTGGAATACCTCTAAGCACATCCTTTCCCCTGTTTCCTAAGGCAGACTATTCCAGGTTCAGAAAATGCCAATTGTTTGGAAAGTTTTCCCTTGAGCCAAAATCTATCTCTCTGAAACGTCTACCCACAGTCCTGATCCTGCCATCTGTGTTAACTTGCCCATGACAGTTCTGGACATTGATGCACAGGCAACCATGGACCCCTCACTTTCTATATCATCAGGTTTATCCTTAATTCCTCTTATATTATGATTTCAAGACCTTTCTCCAGCCTGTTCTCCATTCTTTTTTTCTTCTACTTTCTACACATATATCTAATTCTGTAACCCATCTGGAATAAATTTAATTGTTTAAAGAGATGTAAAGATTGAAATGAATTTCCCTTTGTGTTCCCCCCAGAGCACCTGGTAAATAAGCTTTAACTTCCCTGAGATTTTCTTTCCCCTGTTTGAGTGCCATTTCTAAAATAGATTTTATGCCTGGCTTTACTTTTCCTTTTTTCCCTCAGACTCTGTATAAGTTTCCCATGGCAGCTGTAACAAAGTACCACAAACTTAGTGGTTTAAAACAACACACATTATTATCTTACAGTTCCAGAGGCCAGAAGTCCAAAAATGGATTTCACCTGGCTAAAATCAAGGCAAGGCCAGGCTGCATTCCTTTGGAAGGCTCTAGGGGAGAGTTTGCTTCCTTGCTTTTCCCAACTTCCACGGGCCACTTCCATTCCTTGGCTCATAGCCCCTTCTTCCACCTTCAAAGCCAGCAATATAGCATCTTTAAATTTCAATATCCCTCTCTCTTTGACTCTGCTTTTGTAGGGTAAATGGAGGCAATCTGGCTTCCTCACCCAGATGTCAGGGTAATTAAGGGAAGCAGTTTCCCATAAGCTTGAGAATAGGCCTGATATAGTAGTGTTGTCATCGCCTTGAGTGGGCTTGCATGTGCGGAATCTTACTGTGTTATACAATAATCCTGGCTCCTTTCTGGCTTTGTCTGTTTCCAGTTTATTAAGGGGTAGGGTCTTCCTGCTGGGGTGAGAGAAGAGAAGGAGAAGAAATGCAAGGGCCAAGCTGGGTGCCATGCAGAGGGGACAGGTAACATGCAGTGTGACACACAGCTTGCAGCGTGCATGGATCACCCAACTCTGAATAAAGGCATGTCAGACATCCCAACAGCTCCATGAATATTCTTCCATTTATACAAATCCTGTGAACCTGTCTGACCTTGGAAGTTCACAACACAGCTTTCATCATGACATCTTACTCTGACCCACTCTTCTGCCTCCCTCTTTGACTTACTAGGACTCTTATATGTAACCCACCCATATAATCCAGAATAATCCCCCCATACCAAGATATTTAATTAAATCACCTCAGCAAAGTATCTTTTTCTGTGTAAGCTAATGTATTCACAGGTTCCAGGGATTAGAATGGGGACATATTTGGGGGGTGTGGCTATTATTCTGCCTAACACAGACTCTTGCCTGCAAGTTCATGGCATTAGCAAAATGAACTTTGTTGACCATGAATAGACTTCTCTGGAGATTCCACCCCATTGTGCCCACCAGGCCCCAGCTTCTCCTCACAGAGGGGTGCTGCATTATAAAGGGGAAAGGGATAAAGTAGAAGCAACTCTAGGGCACAAAACCACCCACACAGATAGTATTGGAATCTAGATCCCAGAAACTCTTCTTTTAGGTCCCACATGGGCCTAGCTTGAGTAACAATTTAACAAATGAATGATTGGTTGACTCGCTAACTGAGTGACCTGCTGCCACATCCATCATATTCATATGACCTTCATATAGCATTCATTAGAAATAGTCATTTGAACACTTGAATGATCAAATTCAATTCCAGACTCCTCAGCTTGGTTTATCTGACCCCAGCTTACTGGTTCAGCTTCACTACTTTCTGTACTCTGCCCCACCTTCTGGCCACACTGACCTATAGGAATAATAGTAGCAAGCATGGATAGAGTGCTTGCCAAGTTCCAGGGTCTGTTCTGAGGGCTTTAGTTGTATTAACTCATTTCATCCTTGCAACAACCTTATAGATAGGTACTATGATTACCCCCATTTTACAAATAAGGAAGCAGGCTTCAAATAGTGCAGTAACTTACCCAAGTTATTAGTGAGTTAGCAGCGAGCATAGCCAGGATTCCAATTGGATGGTTTAGCTTCACAGATCATGGTTTTAACCATCTTAATCATTATACCACCTCTTAAAATATCCTTTGTTTCTGTGTCCTTTGTCCTTTATACATTTGTCCTAGTTGCTCTGACCTTTGAAGAGTCAGTGTCCCTTTCAAGGTACAGTGAACTCTGCCTTGACTCTCTCTACACCCCACCCCCAATGTTCTTTCCTCTAGCCCTCACAGTCACTGCATCTTTGGGCCATTCTGCTGCACTGCAGTGTGAGGTGCCCCCATGTGTGTGTCTCTGGGGCCCAGCTTAGAGGCCCTGTGAATGTTTGGGTTCTTACATCTCAGAGCCTCAAGACTGGCTGGACTGGCTCAGTGCATGCCCCACATGAGAAAAAGTACCTAACTCAACTCAGCTCTGTGCACTTCCCACCTGAGAGAGAACCCTTGAAATCAGAAGTTCCTAAACTTTGGTGGGTCATAGAGCCTTTCTGAGACTTCCACGAAAGCCATGGGAGCTCCTCCCCAGAAAAATGCTCATCACACACTGTAGACAATCTACGAGGGTTTGAGGCACTCCTGAAGCCCATCTGGGATCCCTTGTTAAGAAGGGGCCCTCCCCATGGAAGAAAAGCTAGCAGTTACAGAGCCCTTTGTAGGCACCAGTCATATTGTCAGGGCCTTTCAAAATAATTGTCTCATTGAACACTCTCAGTCCCCCAGGAAGCAGACCTTTAACAGTTTGCTCTAAGTCACACAGCTGGTAAGAGGTTGGTGGGCACTAATAACCTGGCCCCCAGTCTCAAAAACCCTTGTCTTCCCCAGCCCTTACCAAGGAAGCTGACAAATTAGAGGTGTTGGCCCTACAAATGAAGAATCATCTACAACAAAAGAGCATTCACCCTAGCTATCTCCTCAGCACTCTGGGAATGTGTTTGGGAAATAACTCTGATTGCCAGCCAGGATACTAGGGACCCTGAGCTTGATATTTGGTAAAAAGGTAGAGTAGCCAGGGGGGTGGGCTGATGGAAAGCCTGTCAGAGAAGAGTGACCGGATGCTGGGAGGAAGCAGGCAGTGGTCAGAATGGGATTTCCTGAGGTACCTACCAGGTCAGTGAGGAGGGCTTGAAGCCAAGGTGGAACCTGGGGTCTCATTGGGGAACAACTCTGCTCTTCCAGCCCCATACCCAGTATACAGCTGCTGAGGGAGGGCTTTAGTGCTGTCTGCTGTGGCCCTTGTTGGTTCTAGCATTGCTGGAGTCAACTTGGCTGGACTGAAGGAGGTCAGCAGACTAGACAGGGTGCAAAGTCACCCAAGGTCAAGAGACATGAGGTCCGGGTTAGGCTTTACCTCTAACTTGTTAAGTGACATTGGGCCATCCCTTTCTGTCACTAGGTTTCAGGGTCTTTCTGTCCAATAAATAGGCCCTCAACTCAGTCAGGGACCTGGGACAATCCTAACATTTTTGAGCCACCAAGAAAATTATCTGTGACAGAGCAAGCATACATCATTATCAATTTAACATACATTTATTGAGGTGGTCTAAATGTAGGCACTGGGCTGCTTCTGAGGCTCCAGTGAGGAGGCCAACTGTGCCCATGTCTTGGGGTGCTTTCAGTTGGGCAGGGACAACTGGCATGAAAAACAAGCATCAAGAATCTGCATATGCACCTGGGTTCTGACATTCCTCTCTATAAAGTGTCCAGGAGCTAGACGTTCCTGACCTGAGTGCAGAAATGGCCTGTACAGCCATTGAAAGTGGGCACAAACACCATGAGGAGGCAGGGTGAAGGGGGATCCATGTGAATGTCATTTCTGCTGGAGACTCTCAGGCTGTGAGGCTGAGGTGAGAACCAGCATTGAAACAATGTACCATGCAAGGCTGTTATGGGGCCAAAATGAGAAAATTTCTTTATATGCCCCAAGCCTGGCCAAAACAGAAGCTCTGCAAATAATTGCTTTTATTTGCTCCATTTTCCAGACAAGACAACAGAGGCCCAGGGAAGTTGCAGTTATCTGTCTAAGATCAAAAAGGAACTCGGAGAACTCAGATTCTCACCCAAGCTGGGCTAGCTTCTGACCCCACACACTTTTCCTCAAACTGCTGGGCTCTACATTACTTTAGACTGGTTCTGAAATTTTAAAACACTCTCATTCAAATTAAAGATTTTCCAGTATCATTTTCAAAAATATGTGTGAGCCCTGAGGGAAATTCCACAAGAAAAATTTGTTTTGTCAGTCCTTGCTTCTGAAAGTCCTTAGTCTATGTCCACTTTGAAACTAGTGTCAGGCTTCTGGGTAGCATGGGCTTCTGCATATGCACACGTGTGTATAACACACACACACATCACCCTGCTCCCTACGTTCTCTTTTTGGAAGAAACTGAAATGCTTATTAGCTGTTGTGCTTTAGCCTACAGAATAGGTGGGAGGCTTGGTACAGGTATGCCAATTCCCATCTGGTCTGACTTTCTGCCCTCAGTGATATCCAAGGTGCATGCGCTCCCTCATTCCTTAGGGAGGTCACTGACTATCCTAGGCCCAATCACAGCTCTTGTCAGGAAAGCACAGATGACAGTTGGAAGAAGTCTCAGCAGAGCATAAAGGGCAGGGGTTAGGGCTCCAACCTTCAGCCCCAGCAGCTTTGTCACCAGCTCCTGGCCTGATCTTAGGCAGGGCCTTTATTGATCCTGGGCCTTGGAGTGTGCTTGTGTAAATCAAGGGGCTTGAACTAGAGCAGTGGTATTCAAACCATGGTCTCTTGCATTCCCAGGGTAGTACCCTGGGGAGCAAGGAAGAGGCCAAGGCTATGGTTTCTCAAAAAAAAAAAAAAAAAGCAAGAAAAAAAGATTCTTGAAAAGGTTGAATGTCACTAGACTGGATGGCTTCCAAGAACATCTCTATCTTTGATATCACATAATTGTGCATGTATCTGTGTGTGTGTTAACAGGGAGAGGGTACAATACGAGGTCTGTCTGGAAAAAGTCCAGCCATTGTTAATATAACAAGAATGGTTTGTGTGACATCGATGTAACCTGGCAGCCAAGGAGAGTGGGCTGGAATGCATATGTGTGAACAACGAGGACTTCACTGTACTAGTCAGAGGGAGCAGTAGATACTGTTGGGGCACCCATGTGTACTGGGTGGCTATCACATTCAAAATGACTGAGGGAGTAAAGCAATGAATCTGCATCAATTTTGCATTAAGCTTGAACATTTCTGTGTGGAAACTATTTTGAGGACTCAGAAGGCCACAGCTATGGGCAACTCATGATTGGTAGCTTCATCACAACAACACACCCACTCATGCATCACATCTTATACAGAACTTTTTGGCGAAACATCAAATCACCCAGGGGACTCAGCCCTCCTACAGGACAGATTTGGTGCCCTGTGACTTCTGGCTTTTCCCAAAACTGAAATCACCTTTGAAAGGGAAGAGATTTTAGACTATCAATGATATTCAGGAAAATACGATGAGGCAGCTGATGGTGCCTGGGAGAACTATGTGAGGAACCAAGGTACCTACTTTGAAAGGGACTGAGGTGTCATTGTTCTATGTACAATATTTCTTGTATCTTCTTCAATAAATGTCTTTATTTTTCATATTACATGGCTGGATACCTTCCGGAAAGACCTCGTATATTCCGGCATCTTTGTACATTACCTGTGTGCTGGGGATGTGGGGGTATGTTGATCCTGTGTCACCTTCCCTGAACCTCCTGACTAGGATTGGTAATGCTCAGCCCCCATGGTCAACATCACATTACCCTGGATTTTGTCTTAACGGCACTTACTATGGAACTATTATTCATAATACTTTGTATGAAATCATTATGTATTTGTTGACTTCTTTTTATCTCTACCCCAGGTAGAAGGCTTATTCTCAGAAAGCAGGGACTGTGTCTTTCCTGACCATGACTTTGTCCCTAGCACCCTGCACAGTGGCTAGTTCCTAGCTAGTATGAATTCAATGACTCTATAGGTCAGGTGTGCCTCTCTCTGCTTGGGAAGGATTAGGGTATGCTGCATAAAAGAGTAGTCAGAGAACTGCTCTGAACCTATCAAGCTCTGAACTTGGCCTCAGTCTGAATCTTGAGCCAATTATTAGTCCTTGTTGCTGTCTGGTCCCTTGGAGGAATGTTCCACTGCTTGGAGAGCAACAGGCAGGGGTAGGAATCAGGAAGGCAGAGGAGGGAGGTATAGGGGTTAAATTTTTCCCACTCACTCACCCACCTTTACTTAGCTGGGAATCCTCTATTGGACTTTTATTCTGTACCCTGATTAATCGTTCTCGATTCTGATCAATTTGATGGTCCTTGCACCTTCAGTTTGTATGGAGCGAGAATGGGAATTGTAATAAAGAAACAAGGCCTCTGATATGGTGCTACATTTGTTTCTTGGCCTCATACACAGCATTCCTGGGCACCAGTTCCCAGGCCATTGTCTCAGACAGGTCGTCCCCCTGCCTTCAGAACGGCTTTCATTGCACTAGCTGGATGGTTAGCATGCAGCAAGCCATCCCAAGTTGAGATTCTTTTAATGAATGCAATGGAGGCTTGGGACTTCTCCATTCAAACTAGTATGACCTCCACAAATAAATAATCAAACTGCCGGACATGTGCAGGGGCCTAGGGAAAGATTCTAGACAAGCATCTTTCTATGTTTCCTGCCAGTAGCTCTGGAAAGGAAAGGAGAACATTGTGCTTCCAGAGTTTACCTGAAGATGGGATCAATGAGGGCAGGGGTCACAGATGGTGGTGGAGTAGGAGGATTTATCACACACCTCCTCCCAGAACAAAATTGGAAATAAAACTAAAGAGAGCACTAGACATCTGAGATAAACTGAAAACTACCAGAAAAAAGAGAATTTTAACCAAGGATTGGAAAATAAATAAAACAACATGACCATTAGGAAGGGAGAGGTCATTAAAGAGGCTAGCCCATTCACATGGACAGTGGGCCCAGGTGGTGGCACAGCTGTGAGAGCCTCTCCTTGAAAGAAGGGAAGCCAGGAAGACAAACTGGACTCCCAAGCACAGAGCACCAGTACAAGAATCAGCAGACCATGGAACACCCAGCAGTGAAAGGTCATGGGATTTGTCTTTGCTGGGGAAAGATGAGACCCACTGGAGAAAAAGCCACTATCTTTGTTCTTTCTTAATTCTTAAAAGGGCCAGAGCACAGGTTTTTTGTTTGCAATGACTCACCTTGGGCCCAAGTGAAGATGGGTGGCATGAACTGGAGTCATGCGAGGAGTGTGGAGCAGGAGGCACTGGGGAGAGAAGTGGAGGAGCAGCCATGGGGTCCTCTGTGCTGGTATGTACCTGGATTCCACAGCAGCCAACTTTCTTGAGAAGAGCTAGCCCCTCCCAGGGGAAAAGCAATTACTTTTCCCTGTGGGATACAGCTCCTGCCACCCACTCCCTGGAATCCTGCCCACCCCATCCTGCATCTTTTTTTTTCTTCATTTTCTTTTTATTTTTTTTAATATTTAGGTCTTTTTTTTTTTTGGTCTTGTTTTGTCTGGGTTTTTTAAATTTTCTTTTCTTTACTTCTTTCTCTTCTGCCATCCTGAATCTTAACTCCTGAGGAGACAACAACATATGCAGACTCAGAGAGTCTCACAGACTGGTTGTAGGGAGCAGCCATATCATATACTTTCCAAGAAAACAGACCCATGCTTCTCCCACATAACAGAGCCATAGAAACACCCTCACCCAGCTTCCAGCAGACCCAAAGTCTGGGCTCTCAAGATTCCACCCATTAGCCTACTAGGGGCGCCAACCTGCCAGGTACAGGGAAAAAATCCCAACTAGACTCAGACTAGTGGCTCAGGGAAAGGGGAACACACCAACTATATTCCCTACAGTCTGAAAGTCACCTGCCATGGGAGATCCAAGAGTTCCATTCCCTTCCTACCCCACTTCCACCAAAAGCCCTCTCAAAAATAGTTGTGTCTGCAACTAGTCTAAAACTGACAGCAGGCTGGCAGGCAGAGACAGGCAGAAGCAGATACTGTGGTGACTTGGGTCATTTGCTGATACACACTGAATCCGTGCTGATAAAAGCCAGCTTTGCAGAGCAGCTTGGCACAACCTAGGCACAACCAACCCCAGAGGAGTCAGTCACAAACTGTGGATCATTTATAGCTTCAAACAGGCTGCCGAGCGCTGGACGTGTTCAGTACCTCACATTCACTTACAGCAGCCTTGAACAACATAAGAACCATATCCAAAGGGAGAACCCAGTTGGAGCACCATCCCCCTGATTCCACCAAAACCCACTCAGAAACAGGTGGGTCTGCAAATACTCAAGCCCTAGAGCAATCCAGCAGGCAGAGAAAGGCATAGGTGGACCCTGTGGTGATTTGTGTCATTTGTTGACTCACCCCTGGACCCAGTGCTGATGAAACCCAAGTTTGCAGAGCAGCTGAGCCCATACTCAGTGCAGCCAAACCCTGAAGAATCAGCCACAAAATGAGGATTGCCTGCAGCTTTAAAAAGGCTTCCAAGGCCTGGATGTGGACAGCAAATGACACTGGTTTACATCAACCTCAGACTACATCAGAGCTGTACCCAAAGGGACAACCCAACAAGCAAGCACTAAAATCTGCTGAGACTAATTCCACTTTGCCCTTTTTTGTTATTTTCATTATATTTTCTTTTTCATAGCCTTTTCATTGTTTTTCTATTTTTTTCTTTTTCTTCCATTTTTATTGCTCTATTTTTTCATTTATATCTTTTATTTTACTCTTACCAATGATTACTCCATTGTTCCCTTCATCTTGTGTTTTCATTTTTGTTATTCTTTCTATTTCATTGTCCATTTTTCCTGATTTCCTTTTTTAATTCATTGTTGTATTAGTTCTCTTTCTTTTTCTCCTCCCATAATCACTTTCCTATCCTTCGGTCTTCTCTTATTGTTTTCTTTTATTTTCCCCTTTCCCTAATATTCCATTTCTCTTCCCACTTTTCTTATTCCGTGGTGTTTTGATGTTACATTGCTGTTGTTGTTGGGAGGGGGTTGTGATTGTTTTAGTTTCATTTTTGTGTTGATTTGCTTTATTCTGCAGCACCTGTACAACAGCATAAAAGGTGCGGTGGAGTTGAGCCTCACAGCTAGCCAGCCAGAGGGGAGACCCCACCAACAAATGAGCCAACAATGTTCAGGATCCAGATACAACAGGTGAGTCCACATAACCAACACCAAGGTAATTCCTAGAGACTCCAGATCGAGAAATCAAGGAGTCTGCACCACAGGGTCCCACAGGACTCCTACCACATAAGCCCATCCCATAAGAAAGAGAGTCAAAATAGATCTATCTAATACATAGGAAAAACAAAGAGATAGCTAAAATGGGGGACAAAGAAGCAACCTCCAAACAAAACAGAGGAGCAATGCCCAGAAAATGAGCTAAATGAAATTGAGGCAAGCAAATTATCAGACATAGAATTCAGAGTAATGGCTATAGGGATACCCAAGGAATTTAACGAGAACTACACCAGCAAGAAAAAGGACATGGAAGCTATTAATAAGAACCAGTCTGAAATGAAGAACACACTAGAAGGAATTAAAAACAGGCTAGGATTTCCAGTCAAGATGGTGATGTAGGCAGACATGACTCACCTCTTCACACAACTACATCAAAATTACAACTAAAATATGGAACAACCATCACACAGAACCAGCAGAAATCAAGTTGAATGAAATTCTGACAATTATGGAATTAAAGAAATTTATCCATCCAGACTGGTAGGACAGGCACAAATGCAGAACAGGCTGGCCCCTCACCCACGTGTGGTAGGTAAAAATTTGGGAGTATATCTTGGGAGCAAGTACCCCAGCCCCACACCAGGCCCCCCGGCCCAGGGTTCCAGTGCCAAGAAGATAAGTTCCCACAACTTCTGGCTGCAAAAACCTGCAGGGATTTAGTTGGTAGAAGAAACTGCTGGAGCTACAAGCACTTCCTCTTTAAAAACCCACACGTAGACAGACCTACCCAGACTCACTCCCTCTGAGCTCCAGCACTGTGGAAGAAGCTTAAAAGTCACCAGTGGTGTACAGGGAGAAACTGAAGTGTCTGGCATAAAGGCGAGCAGAGGCCATTGTCCCTTTACTAAACCCTCCCCTACAGAGCTGGCAAGCTGGTGCCATATCTGAGACCCCATCAACCTGGCTAACACTGTGAGACCCACCTTGGAGATCCTGAGTCTCTGTGCCACCCAACCTACGGACCCACCCAAACTGATTTTCCATACAAATGGATTATCTTGGCACATGCTTAACAACTTCCTAATACCTTTCAAACAAGCAATAACTGGCTTCAGTAAGCTCCAGGCCTGCATTAACAGCAGTCAGCCTACTTTCACAGCTTAGGTTTGCCTGAGAATCTCCAAGGCCAGAAAAAGTAGCAGCCATCTCAGCTTGGTTTAGAACTCAGGAAGGGCAGCTCAGGCAAAACATAGGTGGGGGGGTGTCCTTAGCCTGTGCCACCTAAGAATCCCCAGGCCAGCACACACAGTGGACAGCTACAGGCCACATCAGAGCTCCACCACCTGGCTGCTGCACAGCTGATGCTCCACAGAGGGCAGAGGTGGATGGTCAATGGTCACAGCCAGTCCTTGTAACTGATGGCCTGAGTAAATCCCTCCTATTAATCTGCCAACAGCAACCAAGGGTCAAGTACAAGGAGGGAATATGCAGCCCACAAGGAGGTTACATCTCGAGTACCCAGCTTGGGTGATAGGCGAGGCTGTGCCACTGGACCCTATAGGACACCCACTACATTAGGCCACACTACCAAGACACAGAGTCAAAGTGGCTCTAACTAATACATAGAAACAAACACAGGGAGGCTGCTGAAACAAAGAGACAAGGACAAGTGGCCCAAATGAAATAACATGAGAAAACTCCAGAAAAAGAGCTTAATGAAATGGAGATAAGCAATCTATCAGATGCAGATTTCAAAACACTGTTTATAAGGATGTTCAAGGGACTTAGTGAAGACCTCAACAGCATAAAAAATATCAAATCAGAAATGAATGATACACTATTTGAAATAAAGAACAATTGACAGGAAAACAACAGTAGAGTGGATGAAGATGAGAATCAAGTCAATGATTAGGAACATAAGGAAGCAGAAAACAAGCAATCAGAACAAGAAGAAAAAAGAATCCCCCCAAAATAAGCATAGTATAAGCATCCTCTGGGACAACTTCAAGAGTTACAACATTCGCATCATAGGAGTGCCAGAATGAGAAGAGAAAGAACAAGAAATTGGAAATCTACTTGAAAAAATAGTGAAAGAAAACTTCCCTAATTTGTTGAAGGAACTACAAATGCAAGTCCAGGAAGCACAGAATCTCCAACAATGCATGCAAAAAGGCCCACTCCAAGACACGTCATAATTAAAATACCAAAGGTTATAGAGAGAGAATCTTATAAGCAGCAAGATAAAAGAAGCTAGTTACTTACAGGGGAGTTCCCATAAGACTGTCAGTTGATTTCTCAAAAGAAATTTTCCAGGTCAGAAGGGATTGGCAAGAAATATTCATACTCGTGAAATGCAGGGACCTACAGCCAAGATTGCTCTACCCAGTAACGATATCATTTAGAATCAAAGGGCAGATAAAGAGCTTCCCAGAGAAGAAAAAAATAAGGAGTTCACCATCACCAAACTATTATTATATAAAATGTTAAAGGGACTTATTTAAGAAAAAAGAAGACCAAAACTATAAACAATAAAATGGTAAAAAATATATATATCTATCAACAATTGAATCTAAAAAACAAACTAAGCAAACAAGAAGAACAGAGACAGAATCATGGATATGGAAAACATTTTTATGGTTGCCAAATAGGAGTAAGGGAAAATGGGTGAAGAGGTGAGGGAATTAAGTACTAATAGGTAGTTACAGAATAGCCATGCTGGTATAAAGTACAGTATAACAAATGGAGTAGCCAAAAACATATACACATAACCCATAGACATGAGAAATGGTGAGGGGATCACCTGAGGGAGTGGCGGTTGCTGGGTGGAGGGGGAAAAGTGGGAAAAATCAGGACAACTGTAATTCCATAATCAATAAAATATAATTTAAAAAAATAAAATGAAAACAGGCTAAATAAAGCAGAGGATCAACTCAGTACTTTGGGAGACAGGTGGGAAAAAGCACCCAGTCAGAGAGGCAAAAATTTTTAAAAAGAAGTAAAAATAATGGGGATAGTCTAAGAGAGCTTTGGGACAACATGAAATGTAACACTGTTCATATCATAGAAATACCAGAAGTAGAGGAAAAGGAACAAGGTTGTATAGAAAGCCTTTTTGAAGAAATAATGACAGCAAATTTCCCTAAATTGGTGAAGAAGAGAGTCACACAGGTTCAGGAAGCAAAGAGAGTCCCAATCAAGATGAACCCAAAAAGGCCAACACCAAGACACATCACAATTAAAATGGCAAAGTTTAAAGACAAAGAAAAAAAAGAAAGATGAAGAGAATCTTAAATGAAGCAAGAGAGAGACAGTTACATACAAGTGAGCTCTGATAAGGCTGTCAGCTGATTACTCAAGAGAAACAATACAGGCCAGAAGGGATTGACAATAAATAATCCAAGTAATAAAAGCCGAGGACCTGGAATCAAGACTAAACTGTCCAGCAAGGCTCTTATTTTAAATTGGAAGGTGAAAGAAAGAGCTTCACAGAAAAAAAAAAAAAAAAGGCTAACTACATTTCCACCAAACTAGCATCACAAGAGATGCTAATGGGGCTGCTTTAAGAAGAAGAGATAGAGAGAGAGGGGAACACAGGTACAAGAGGGAAAAAGTGACAGTGAGTAGGAACCCATCAATAATAATCTTAAATGTAAATGGATTAATGCTCCAATCAAAAGACATAGAGTAACTGAATGGATAAGAAAACATGACCCACATAAATGCTGTCTACAAGAGACCCACCTCAGAACAAAGGATTTACACAGGCTGAATGTGAAGGGATGGGAAATAATATTCCATGCAAATAGAGGTGAAAGGAAAGCAGGGGTAGCCATACTTCTATCAGACAAAATAGACTTCAAAACAAAGAGCATAACAAGAGACAAACAAGCTCACTACATAATACTAAAGGGATCAACCCAACAATAGAATATAACCTTAATAAACATATATGCACCCAATATAGGTACCTAAATGTATAAAGAAAATCTTGGAGGACTTTAAGAAATAGAGAGCCATACAGTCGTTGTAGCAGATTTTAACGCCCAACTGTCAACAATGAACTGATCCTCCAGACAACAAATCAACAAGGATATAGCGGCATTAAATGACACACTAACTCAAATGGATTTAATGGATATTTATACAATGTTTCACCCCAAATAAGCAGAACAATCTGAAAGATAGACCATATGGTAGGACACAAAGTAAGCCCTAACAAGTTCAAGATTTAAACTCATATTAAGTATGTCCTTGGATCATAATGGCTTAAAAGTAAATCAACCTCAAGAAAAAACTCAAAAACATTAAAATGCATGGAGTCTATAAAACATATTAATAAATAATTAATGAGTTAAAAATGAGATCAAGGAAGAAAAAAAAAATACCTGGAAACAAATGAAAATGAGCACACAACAACCCAAAACCTACGGGACTCAGCAAAAAGAGTCCTGAGAGGGAAGTTCATAGCAATACAGACCTACCTAAAAAAAGATAGAAGATATCAAATAAACAGCCAACCTTACACATAAAAGAACTAGAAAATCAACAAAAATCAAAACCCAGAGTGAGTGGAACAAAGAAAATTATCAAGATCAAAGCAGAAATAAATGACATAGAGACTAAAAACAATTCAAAACATCAGTGAAACCAGGAGCTGGTTCTTTGAAAAAAAAACAAAAAACAAAATCGAAAACCTTTAATGGGAATCATCAAGAAAAAAAGACAATGGATGCAAATAAATACAATAAAAAATGAAAGGAGACTTCTGGCCAAGATGGAGGCATAGGCAGACAGACTTCACCTCCTCACACAACCAAAAGAAGTATATGTGAGTTCTTTATATATTTTGGAGATCTAACTGCTGCCTGATGTATCATTGGCAAATATGTTCTCCAATGTGGACAGTTCCCTTTCCATTTTGATGATGTTTTCTTTAACTGTGCAGAAGTTTTTTTTAATTTGATGTAGTTCCATTTATTTATTTATTTTTCCTTTATCACCCTTGCCCTAGAAGATATATTGGCAAAATATTGCTACATGAAATAATGGAAATTTAACTGCCTATGTTTTCCTCTAGTACTCTTATGGTGTCATGACGTATATTAAAGTCTTTTATACGTTTTGAGTTTATTCTGGTGTGTGGTATAAGTTGGTGTTCTAGTTTCATTTTTTTGCATGTAGCATTCCAGTTCCCCTAACTCTATATATTGAAGAGGCTATTTTTACTCCATTGTATGCTCATCCATGTTTTGTCAAATATTAATTGACCATAAAAACATGGGTTTATTTCTGGACTCTCTATTCTGTTCCATTGTTCTATGTGTCTGTTCTTATGCAAGTACCAGACTGTTTTGATTAGGGTGGCCTTGTAGTATAGTTTGATATCAAGGTATTGTGATCCTGCCTATGTTGTTCTACTTTCTCAAGATTACTGAGACTATTTGGGGTCTTTCTTGTTCCATATACATTTTTGAAATATTTGTTCTAGATCTTTGAAATATACCAATGGTATTTTAATAGGAATTGTGTTGAATATACAAATTACTTTGGGTAGTATGGACATTTTATGATGTTAATTTTTCCAGTCCATGAACATGGTATATGCTTCCATTTATTTGTATCTTCCTTAATTTCATTTCAGTGTTCTATAGTTTTCTCAGTACAGGTCTTTCACATCCTTGGTTAAGTTTATTCCTAGATACATTGTTATTCTTGATGCTAAGTAACTGGGATATTTTTCCTAAACTCTCTTTCTGATAATTCATTGCTGGTGTACAAAAATTCATCAATTGCTGAATATTGACTTTGTATCCCATTTTTTTTTTGCCACATTCATTTAGTAGGTCAAGTAGTTTTTTTGTTGGAGACCACAAAGTTGTCTATGTACGCTATCATGTCATCTATGGATAATGACAGTTTTGTTTCCTCCTTCCCAGTTTGGATGCATTTTATTTCTTTTCCTTATCTGGTTTCTGTGGCTGGAACTTTTAGTACTATGTTGAATAAGAGTGGTGAAAGCAGACACGCTTGTCTTGTTCCTGATCTTAAAGGGAAAGCTTTTAACTTTTACCATTTGAGTATGATGTTGGCTGTAGTTTTCTCATATATGGCTTTTATTATGTTGAGGAACATTCCCTCTGTTCCCACTTTGCTCAGTGTTTTTTATCATAAATGGGTGCTGGATTTTATCAAATGCTGCCTCAGCATCTATTGATATGATCGTGTGATTTTTGCCCTTCACTTGGTTTATGTGGTGTATTATGGTTATTGATTTGCAAATTTTGTACCAAACTTTCATTTCCAGAATAAATCCCACTTGATCATAGTGTATGATCATTTTAATGTATTGCTTGGTGTTGCTTGCCAATATTTTGTTGAGGATTTTAGCATCTATGTTCATCAGTGATATTGGCCTGTAGTTTTCTTTCTTTGTCCTGTATTTATCTGGTTTTGGAATTAGGATAACACTGACCTCATAAAAATAGTCTGGGAGCTTCCTGCTTCTTGAATTTTTTTGAATAGTTTGAGGATAGGAAATAGTTCTTCTTTAAATGTTTGGCAAAATTTGCCTATGAAACCATCCAGTCCAGGTCTTTTGTGTGCTGGAAGTTTTTTGATTACTGCTTAAATTTCACTACTTATTATTGGTCTATTCAGGCTTTATGCTTTTTCTTGACGTAGTTTTGGAAGACTGCATGTTTCTAGAAATTTGTCCATCTCACCCAGGTTGTCCAATTTCTTGGCATATAATTCATAGTAATTTCTTACAATCCTTTGTATTTCTGTGGTATCAGTTGTAACTTCTCTTTCATTCCTGATTTTATTTATTTGGGTCCTCTCTCTCTTTTTTTCCTGATGAATCTGGTTAAAGGCTTCTCAATTTTATTTATCTTTTCAAAAAACAAGCTCCTGGATTTATTGATCCTTTGAATTGCTGTTTTAGTCTCTATGTCATTTAATTCTTCTCTGATCTTGATTACTTCCTTCCTTCTACTCAATCTGGGCTTTGTTGTTGTTGTTCCCCTAGTTCTTATAGATGTAGGGTTAGTTTGTATATTTGAGATTTTTCTCTTACTTAGGCCTGCCTGTATTGCTATGAACTTCTCTCTCAGGGCTGTCTTCACTGTGTCCCATAGATTTTGCATTGTTGTGCATTTATTTTCTTTTGTTTCCAGATACTTTTTGATTTCTTCCTTGATCTCATTGTTAACCCATTCATTAATTAATAATATGTTATTCAATCATCATGTATTTGAATGTTTTTGAGTTTTTTCCTTGAGGTTGGATTTTAGTTTCAAGCCACTGTGACCTGAGATGTTTGATATTATTTCAATTATCTTGAGTTTCTTGGGGCTTGTTCCGTGTCCTATCATGTGGTCTATCTTTGAAAATATTCCATGTGCATTTGAAAAGAATGTGTATTTTTCTTCTTTGGAGTTAAAGGGTCTGTATATATCAATTAAGCCCGTTTGATCTAGAGTGTTGTTCAATGCCACAGTATCCTTTTAGATTCTTTCTTTGGAAAATCTATCCATTGTTGACAGTGGGGTATTAAAATCCTGTACTGTAAGTGTGTTTCTGTCTATATCTTTCTTATACCCCTCCAAGATTTTCCTTATATATTTAGGTACTCCTATGTTGGGTGCACATATGTTTACAAGGGTTATAGATAGTGACCTTGTTTGGTTCCTATTATCACCTTTGTTTTGAAGTCTATTTTGTCTGATATAAGTATTGCTACCCCAGCCTTTTTTTAAAGTCCATTTTCTTGTAACATTTTATTTCCATCCCTTCACTTTCAGCCTGTGTACATCTTTTGTTCTGAGGTGGGTCTCTTGTAGACAGCATTTATGTGGGTCATGTTTTCGTATCCATTCAGCTACCCTATGTTTTTTGATACGAGCTTTTAATCTATTTACATTTAAGGTTATTATTAATAGGTATATATTCTTTGAAATTTTCCCATTGTATCTCTCTCTCCCTCTCTCTCTCTCCCATTTCTTCTTCTTAAAGCAGTCTCTTTAGCATCTATTTCAATGCTGGTTTGGTGGAGATGGATTCTTTTAGCTTTTGTCGGGGATGGGGCTCTGTATTTCTTCTTCCATTTTAACCGAGAGCCTTGCTGGATGTAGTAATCTTGATTGTAGGCCATTGCTTTTCATTACTTGGAATATTTCGTGCCATTCCCTTATGGCTTATAGCGTTTCTGTTGAGAAATCAGCTGATCACCTTATCAGGACTCCCTTGTATGTCACTAGCTGTTTCTCCCTTGCTGTCTTTAAGATTGTCTCTTTGGTTTTAAATTTTGCCATTTTAATTATGGTGTGTCTTGGAGTGGGCCTCTTTGAATTCATTTTGATTGGAATCCTCAGTGCTTCCTGGACTTGCATGACATTTTCCCTCACCATGTTAGGGAAGTTTTCTGTCATTACTTTTTCAAACAGTTCTACCCCTTGCTCCTTTTCTTCTTCTGGTAACCTTATGATACAAATATTATCTTTCATGTTTTCCTGAAGCTCCCTTAAACTATCTTTGTCCTTTTTAGTCTTTTTTTGTTTGTTTTATTGCTGTGTCTGGGTGTTTATTTTTTTACCTTGTCCTCCAACTCACTGATTTGATCTTCTGCTTCATCTAGCCTTCTTTTAATTTCTCCTAATGTATTCTTCATTTCAGGTAATGCATTCTTCATTTCCTCCTGGCTCTTAGTCATGGTTTCTATGTCTTTTTATGCTGGTATAGTTCCCTGTATGTTCCTTGGGGCTTACATAGAGTTCCTGATAGTTATCACTGAGCTCCTTGAGGATCTTTGTAAACAATGTTTTGAACTCTATGTGTGATAGATTGTTGGCCTCATTTTCATTTAGCACTCTTTCTGGTGATTTCTCCCTTCCTTTCATTTAGGAGTTTTTTCTTTGTCTCTCCATTTTAGGTGACTCTTCTTGATTGTTTCTCCATATTGGGTTGATCTGCTTTGACTTCTGGTCTTTGTGGGGTGGACTTCTGTGTTAGGAGACTTGTGGGACACAGGGTTGCAGTCATCTTGATCTTCTGAGCATGATGTTTTTGGGATGTCCTTTTCTTCCATTTAAGTGAGCTCTCTTATATTTTTTTTAGTTGTTGTTGGGTCATTCTTTAATGGGTTCTTCCCTCTGGCTGGCTGACTGAGAGTCACCCTTCCCACCATGTCCCGTATACTGTTGTAGAGGTGCCCCCAGAACAAAACAAAACAATCTGTGAAGCAAAACCCACACCTGTAAAATTATGCCCTACCCACAACACTATCAACAACAAATGAGCAAATACTAATAAAGGTAGAAAGAGATTAAGACTATTATAAGAAAGGAAAATCAAATATGAGATGACTAACAGAAAGAAAAATGATTCTGAAAGCATACAGAAAGGAGAAATAAAAAGAGTAGATAATAGAATCAAGGCAAAGAAAGAAAGAAAAGAAAATTTGCATGTTAAATTTAAAAAAGGAAGTGAGAGGGCAAAACAAAGTAAGAAAAGAGATGAGTATAGTATGAGGTTTAAAAATATTTTTTTATTTGTGAAAAATAGGAACAAAATCAAGAGAAACATCCACTACAGCAATAGCAATGACAAAGAAAAGATTAATACAGGTGGACAGGGAATAAGAAGGAAAAAGGAAAGAAAAAAACTTATAAGATGTCTAAAGAAAAGTGATTTTGAGAGGATAGAGGGAGAAAATATTTTAAGATTGAAGAATGAAAACCAGGGTAAGAAAGGGAAAAAGTAAAATTTTAAGTGAAAAAATAAAAGACCACCGAAAGACAAAATGGAGTAGGAGAGGGAAACAGTAAATTTGAGATTTGAAATACAACAATAGTGAACATCTAGGAATACAGTTGAAGAAATACAACAACCATCATATCAACAACCAACTAGCAAAGATGAATAAAGGTGGAGACAGAACAAGGATATTTTAACTACAGGAAAAAGAATGTGATATGACTAATGACAAGAAAAGTGGTTTTGAGAGATAGTAAGTGTATAGAATAGAAACTAATCATAGCAATAGAAAAAAAGATTTAAAACAAAAATAAGAATAAGAAAGAAGGTAAAATGGATTAAGAGAAGGGAGGAGTAAAATATGAGTTTTTTAATAAACTAAGATAATAAAGTACTGAAATAATAGGAACAAACTTGAAGAAAAAGAAAAAAAATGTTTAAAACCTATGCAGGAGAAAGAGTAATGCAAATAATGTGGAAGACCATGGTGGAATTAGTCTCAGCAAGGACTAGCATTTGCCACTGTTTTCTCTTTCTGTATCTACCCCTGGTGATGTCAGATGGTATCCTAATCTAGCTCTAGGCATACTATTTGAGACTACAAGTGATCCACAGTGTGTGGCTGTCTCTCTCAGTCTTGGCTGTTATCCACTCTTCTGCCCTGCTGGCTTTCCATCAGCACAAGGCCCAAGAGTGGTTCCTTTAATGTCCAAGAGCATTGCCAGTACCACCTCCACCTCCAGAGGGACCTCTGGTGCAACTAGAAGGGTGGAATCTCTGAGTCACCCCCAGGTGGCACTGTTCAGTCTTCAGGGAAGAACATGGGAGTGTTTCCTCACCTCCTCACCACACATCTTGGTCTGTCCCAGATTATTTCCAATAACATATGATTTCTGGTGAATTAGCTGTATGTGTCCTGTGTGGGACCAATCTGTGTAAAAGGGGCAGCTCTTTCCTGCATGGCACTGATGGCAACCCTGTGTAAGAGCCAAGGCTGTGTGGGGCCCTGAAAACCCCTTGTTGCACCTGTCTTTAATCTCTCTGCTCTGCTGGTTTCAGTGGATCAGGGCCTGAGGAACCAGTGTAGCTTGTAGTGTCTGACAGAAGTTCAGAAAGGGACCTTTCAGATCTTTTTCTTCTTTCTCTTTTGGATATGCTTTGAGCAGGTGGTTCCTGAGCCTGGCCTCACTGCTCTGCAGAGCTTGCAATCCTGCAGGTAGAGGTTGAACACACCTGCTTATGAGGGGACCTGCCTGGCTGCAAAAAATCTCATGCATTCAGCTCCTGGCAGTCCCATCCCCAGCCTGAAGCTCTCATAGGAGACTCAGGCCCAAAATCTCTGCTCTACACAGTCCCGTGCTCACTGGCTGTGCTGGGCCAGGTCCCACAGTCCCTTCGGCATAACACTTTGTGCTCTCCTGTGCAGCTGGACTCAGTGGGATTGAACTGTGCTCTCACTCTGATTTCTTTGTTGGCAGAGCTACTGCATGAGCACATGTTCTCTGCCAAGTCTTGAGTCTTGCCTCAGCTTCTCTTTCAAAAATATCTCTGTGTGGCCCTTTATCTGCAGCACTGAGCCATGGGCTGGTTCTCAAAGCACTCCACCTCCCCAAATGGCACAAAGTCTCTCTCAGTCAGGGCTGACCACAGCCTACCAGTGCCTCTGAAGTTTTAGATAAAGTTTCTTTCTGGAACTCTCCCAGTTGGCGCTCTAACTATGGATGTGCTGCTCACCGTCTGTGTGTGTGCGCGCGCGCGCGGGTGTGTGTGTGTGTGTGTGTGTGTGTGTGTGTGTGTGTGTGTGTGGCCTTAGTCTCCCAGACTTTGTATATCCTTCCAAGTCTCTCCCAATTAGGGTCGGTGGTTTCTCTGTGTGAGACCAGGGACCAACTCTGGAAGAGGAGGGAGCCACTAAGTTGCCTTTTTTTGACTGACCTTTCCTCTATTTCAGGCACCTTTCACAAGGCATTTCCCCCTCAACTTATAAAACCTCTTACCAGATGATGCAAAGCATCCTCTGTGCTCCTTGGCTTCAAAAATTCATATCAGCTGAGATTCCATTGATTGTTCAGGTTACTTGTCAGAATATCAGTCAAAACTCCATTCTGGGGGCATAAGCAAGTGGGTTCAGCTCCCACCTACTCAACCACTGTCTTCCACTCCCCTAGGTGTACTTTCTGGAATGGTTGGGTTTTTGGAGATTCAAGCAGCAAAGGGCTTACACATATGGTACAAAGATCAGATAACACAAAGACAGAGAGGCATCTAGCATGTAGTGCCTTCAGTACAACCTGGTCCAAAAGGCAGTAATGCATATGATAGTCCAGGCATTCTTAAAATCAGGAAGAAATTCGCAGTGTCCTCAGGATGGATATAGGAAGCCAGAAGCAACAAAATATGGATGAGGTACTCTTCTTCTCCAGCCCCATCCAGGTCTCTCTTCTTTTATTTTTTTCTTGAGACCATTGTCTCATAAATGTTCTCATGAGCATCCACCTCATCACTGCTGTCAGTGATGTCACGGGGCTCACCAGCCCCAGAAGGATCTTCCACTGCAGTAACCTGAGAGGCTCCCAAGCCATAAAGAGATTTTATTTCCTACTTAATGACATTGGTGACAGCCTTTTTGGCCTGTCCAGACCTCATAAGAGCTGGGTCTGAGTTGGCATAACCTGCCATGGTCACTTGACCAGAGCAGGCATTGTGAGACAAGAACTTGAGTTCATTTCCTCTCTGGGCATGGCAGCTATGTCAGGGTGATATTGGCCTAGAAGGCCAAGACCTTGGGCCATGTTTTGGGTCACAGAACCAGTGGTGGAAGCCATGGCGCAGATCCATCTGGCTCTGCCCACCTCCACAAACATCCTGTTCTGCAGCTCCATCTTCATTTTTTTCTGACTCTTCTGTCATTTCCATTCCATTGTTAAGCCTGTCAACATAAGAAACTTCCAAAGCTGTAGAGAATTTTTATAACAGTTTATTCAAGCCAAACTAATAACATGCTTAGAAGCAAAGTCTCAAATTGATAGGGAAACTCAAGAGTTAAAGATTTGAACTTCAGTCATAGTTGATAGGCTTAAGTGATTAATGCATGTGGAAAGCTATTATTCCAGGAACTGGAATGCATGACTCCAGGAAGTTGACAAACAATTCAGCCTTTGTGTCCCAGGGGTCTGAAAGCTATGGAGATGATATCTGAGCCACTGTGTTCCAGGAAGGGGATGTTAGTGACACAGATAAAGAATGTTGATCAACAGATAAAGTACTAGGAGAGAATCCAAGATGGGGGCAGAGTGGTTGGCAGCTCTGTTCATCTGCTCACAGACTCTGACCAGATTTGCAGTCAAAACACAGAATGGAGAGTGAGTGAAAATGTCTGTGAGTGAGGGCATACACAGATGAGAGTGTGGGGACTATGCAGGAGTATGCAGGAACTGACCCACCTGAGGGGCACCAAGGGACCAATGGCCTGGGCATTCAAGGTGGACTGGGAGCAGATGGCCAAGGCTTTCTAGGCAGACCACCACTGCTGCGCAGCCCAGCACTACTGGCTGCACAGAGTCAGGACAGCTGTAGATCGGCTCAGGACCCATGAGCTACTGGGGTGGTGAGAAGGCCTGGGAGGTGTGGGCTCCAGAAATAGCATGGTGACAGCAGGCATGCCTCAGGCTGAAGATCTCTGGAGGGAGTGGGTCAGCACGCTAACACTACCTTGTGTTATAGTATACCTGCAGGGATCTTTCAAATACCATCCAGGAAAGATTCAGAGAGAAACTTTATCTAAAATTGTCAGAGGTTCTGAAAGAGAGTAACCAGCCCTAACCATGAGAGACTGTGTGTTTTGGGGGGAGGCGGAGCATGTGGGTAGCAGGACCCCAAGCGTCTGGTGAAACAGCATGGTGGCCAAAAGAAACTCTTTTAAAAGGGGGAATGAGGCTTGGCAGAGACCTGGGCTCACATGCCTGTGTGGGCAGGTGGGGCACAATGGCTTTGCTAGCAAAAACTCAGAGGCAGAGGATACACTGAAAGAATGGGAGGACCTGACCCAGCATGGCTTGTGAGTGGACCGCAGCTCAGAGTGGAGAATTTGGGCCAAACTTCTTGTGAGAGAGTGGTAGGATCAGGTCTGGAAGGCAGGAGCTGAATGCCTGAGATTTGATGCAGTCAGCCAGAACCTTTCACAGAGAGTCAAAACCATCCCCCTATCTGTGGGATTACAGGCTCCACAGAACAGTGAGGTCAGTCCCAGGAGTTTCCTGCTGCATACATTTCCTCAGAGGAAAGAAGAAAAAGTGCCTATTGGGCCCTTCACCAGACACTACTCACCAGACACTATTCACCAGACACTACATGCTACACAATTCATCAGGCCCTGATTTACTCAACCCAGCAGAGCACAGAAAATAGAGACAGGTGCAACAAGGCACTATCATCATTATTGCATAGCTATTTAATATTCATTTCATATCCTTCAATTTGGGCATAATATGGCACCAGGTTATATAATATAGCTTATATTGAATCTCATATATTGACCTTCCTTTCTCTTAACCCATACTACCTCTTTGCTCCTGCTTTGTATTTTTGTGTTAAATTCTATTTTCTCTCTTGCTATGACTTGTTTCTATTTCTCACTCTTACAATTGCTCCCCGCTCCAGCCTCTCAAAACAATGTGTGTGTCATTAGTCATCTCACATTCCTTCTCCCATTCTTAAAATATCCTTATTCTCTCTCTACTTTTATCAATCTTTGCTCATAGGTTGTGAATAAGGTGGTTGTTCTTACAGTTCTTCATTTTTATTTCTAGATAGTGACTATCTTTGTATTTCAAATCTCAAATTTCACTGTTCCCCTCTCCTACTCCATTTTGTCCTCCTCCTGCCCTTTCCTCTTTTTTTTTGTTTAAAATGTAAATTTTTCTGTTTTAGCAGGTGTTCATCCCATACTGTTAGTATTCCTTCTCCCAATATCCTCTCAAAATAACTTATTTCCTCTAGACATCTCTTAAGCTCTTCTGTCTTTCCATTTGCCCTCTTATTCCCAATCCATCTATATAAACCTTAGGTCATTGATTGTTGAAATTTCTTTGAAGGGCTTTTACTGCAATTAGGTCAAATATATATATTTGTTTGTACTTTAAACCCCATAGGATACTCTTCCCCTGTCTTATTCCATTTTACCTTCCCCCTGCCCCTGATCAGTTGAGTGGGGAATTATATTTCATTGTTTTCTCTTTTTTCCCCTCTTCTCTCAACCTGAGCTTTACTGCTTACTCTTATTAGTTTGCTTCCTCCATCCTGTCAAATCATTTTTCTTTATGGTAGAAATCTCATATTCACTTCTTGCTTTTCTACAATATTCCTATTCCCTTTACACCATTATTAAATTTCATTCAGCTATCATTGCTATCAACCATACTGTGGTTTTTCTGCAATTTTGCTCTTGTAGGTACAGTGCCTTTTCAATTTTACTTCAAACATCAGAGTATACTCTTCCCTTTTCATACACCATTGATTCCATCACCCTTTCATATTTTACTTACATTTAAAATTTTGTTCTCTCCCTTTCTTCACCTCAGTTCTATCCCAAGTCTTATCAATTCTCCTCCGTCTTACCACTCAATAACATTTTCCCCTCTTTTAGTCATTTCATATTCCCTTTGCCATATCTTCTAATATCAGTAGTCTGTCTCCACTTTTATTCATCTTAGCTCAATTGCAGTTGAGATTGCTTATGTAATAGGAGGGGTTTTTTTGTTTGTTTTTTTTGCTGGCATAGGCTTGAATGTCTGGTAATACTACTTTGTTAACCAGCACCTGTACAACAGCATACAAGACAAGGTGGGAATTGTGACTACCAGTAAGCCTGCTGGAGGTGAGAACCCTCCAACAAAGAAGCCACCAACAAGTAAAGCCCAAGTACAACAAAAGAGCCCACACAAACCGAATAAAGGGCAACCCTAAAGAATCCAGGCAAGGAGATCAAAGAGATCATGCCACTGAGTCCCACAGAACTCCTTACCACAGATGTCCATCCCATAAAGGCGGCTGGAAAAGCAGAGCACCTTAAATTGCAGAAATAAACAAAAAGAGTCACCTAAAATGAGAAGACAAAGAAAGAACCCCCAATCAAAGAGAATGGAAGAATTCCCAATAAAAAGCTAAATGAAATGGAAGCAAGCAAACTACCAGACATAAAATTCAAAAGAATAGTTATAAGGATGCTCAAGGAACTCATTGACAACTATAAGGAACTGAGTGAGAACTACAATGGCATGACAAATGAAAGAGAAACTATAAACAAGAACCAGGAAGAAATGAATACAATATCTGAAATTAAAAATACACTAGAAGGAATTACAAGCAGGCTGGATAAAGCAAAGGACTGAATTAGTGAGCTGAGAGACTAGGTAGAAAGAAATACCCAGGTAGAGCTAGCAGCATGGAAGACTCAAAAATTGTGAGGATAGCTTAAGAGAACTTCAGGACAACAGGAAATACATCAACATTTGAATCATAGGAATATGACAAGGAAGAAAAAGAGCAAGGGAGAGAAAACATGTTTGAAAAATACTGACAGAAAACTTCCCTAACCTGGAGAGAGGAAAAGCCATGCAAGTTCAGGAAGCACAGAGGGATTCTTTGTTTTCTTTTTATTTTATTTTATCTATTTATTTTTATAGAGAGGGAAAAAGAGGGAGAAAGAGAGGGAGAAAAACATCAATTTGTGGTTGCCTCTTACACACCCCCTACTAGGGAACTAACCCACAACCCAGACATGTGCCCTGACTAGGAATTGAACAGGCAACCTTTTGGTTTTCAGGCCAGCATTCAATCCACTGAACCACACCAGCCAGGGCCAGAGGGTTTTAATCATTGATATGCAACAAATATATGAAAAATTTATGTGGAACCATAAATGACCCCAAATAGCCTCAGCAATTTTGAGAAAGAGGAACAAAGTAGGAGGGATCACAATACCAGATATCAAAATATATTACAAGGCCACTGTAACCAAAAGAGTCTGGTACTGGTATAAGACAGGAACATAGACCAGCGGAAGAGACTACAGAGCCCAGAAATAAACCCATGTCAATACGGTCAGTTAATATTTGAGAAAGGGGACAGGTACATAAAATGGAGTAAAAATAGCCTCTTCAATAAATGGAGTTGGGAGATCTGGACAAGTACATGCAAAAGAATGAAATTAGACCACCAACTTGCCCATATACCAAAATAAACTCAAGATGGATAAAGAATTAAATATAAGTCATGACACCATAAAAGTCCTACAGAAGAACATTCACAGGAACATTTCAGATATCCCACACAGCAATATTTTCACTGATATGTCCCCTAGGGCAAGGGAAATACAGGAAAGAATAAACTAATGGAACTACGACAAAATAAAAAGCTTCTGAATGGTTAAAGAAAACCTCAACAAAATGGAAAGGGAACCAACCGTATGAGAAAACATATTTGCCAATGATACCTCTGACAAGGGTTTGATCTCCAAAATATGTAAAGAACTCACATGATTCCATACCAGGAAGACAAGTAATCTTATTAAAAACTGGGCAAAGGACATGAACAGACAATTCACTGAGGATGACATGCAGAGGACCCAGAGACATATGAAAGGATGCTCAGCATCACTAGCCATCACAGAAATGCAAATTAAAACCACGATGTGATGCCACTTCACACCAGTCAGGATGGCAATTATTAATAAATCAACAAAGAACAAGTGCTGGAGAGGTTGTGGAGAAAAGGGAACCCTAGTACACTGTTGGTGGGAATGCAGACTGGTACAGCCACTGTGAAAAACAGTGTGGAATTTCCTCAAAAAACTAAAAATGGAACTGCCTTTTGAACCAGTGATTCCACTGCTAGTATTATACCCTAAAACCCTGAAACACCAATTGAAGAGAACCTATGCACCCCAGTGTTCATAGCACCATTATTTACAATAGCCAAGTGCTGGAGGGAGCCTAAGTGTCCATCAGTAAATGAGTGGATCAGAAAACTGTGATACATTTATGCAATGGAATACTATGCAGCCGAAAGAAAGAAGGAACTCCTACCTTTTGTGATAGCATAGATGTAACTGGAGAGTCTTATGGTAAGTGAAATAAGGTTAGCAGTGAAATACATACCATATAATCTCACCTATAAGTGGAGCCTAATCAACAAAACAAACAAAGAAGTAAAATAGGACCAGAGACATGGAATATAGAACAAACTGATGGTAACCAGATAGGGTGGTAAAAGGGAGAAAGTAGGGGAAGGAACATGTATGACAGACCCATGGATATGGACAGTGGTGTGGGGATTGGCTGTTGGATCAGGGTGGTTGCTGGGCAGTGTAGAGCAATTGGGGAAAATTGAGACCACTCTAATTTAACAACAAAAAAAGGAACAGAAAAGAATAATTGGAATACCAAGAGACTACAACTTCTATTCAATTAAGCTTTTTTCCAAGCCACTTACCTGCCCATTCTTCTCCTTATAGAAAGGCCAGTTTCAGATGAGATGTTAAGATGGTTTTTGAGGATACATAACCCACAGTCTTCTCAGATAGCCAGCATCTGAACAAAGCACCCATAAAGATTCAATCATTCTCTCTACTTATTGGTTCTTGTAGTGACTTTGCAGCATGAATGCTGAATTTCTGGTTTCAAAATGTTCTAGGGAATGACGATTCTGCAGGATTTTTTAAAAAAATACATTTTTAATTAAGGAGAGAATGTAAACCAAGTTATATATAAGTGGGAGAAAGCTAGGTGGGGACATCTCCATGACTGGATTACAGGAGAGTTAATAAGGTTATGTTCCCCCTTTGGGTGTGGTTACTCCTCCCAGGGGTCTGGAAAAGAGAATTACTCTGACTTTTCAAACGTCTGTTAAACTAGATTCATAAGAACAATGAACTGGGCTTGCTTAAGGCCAAGGGAATCCTTTTACTAAAGAAGTTATAAGCCTGGGGCATGTCAGCATGCTATGACCTCCCCAGTTAGGAATTTATGATCAGATCTCTGTGAGGTTACTTTCATTCACTGGACTTGTCAGATTTATTAGTCCTTTTTTCATTCACAAACCTAATCAGTATATTTTTATTTCAGATATTCTATGCTTCAATTCTAAAATTTCCATTTTAGTTCTGCATTATAATTTTCATTTCTTGGTTGACACTTTATGTCTTTCCATTCATTACAAGCATACAAGCATATTTCCCTTCAGGTCCTTCAGCATAGCTATAATAGCCGCTTTTAAAATCTTTGTCTGTTAATGCCAACATCTGCATTATTTTAGTTGATTCCTTTGTCTTGAGTTTTTCTCACATTTCTCTGGTGCTTCTTGTGTGTGGAGATACTGCTTTTGTTATGTTCTTATGATGAATGTTGATTTGTTTGTTTCACTTGTGTTAGTAGGCAATTAGATTGGCTACACTCAAACTGCAAGCTATTTCTCCCCAATGGTGGGCAGCTGCTCAAATCACAGTTTAGTTCTTTTGGTCTTACCTAGGTGTGGTATAAGTAAAAATAAATATTTTGTCTTTTCCCTGTTTCCTGGTACAGGACTCATAAAACCCTTTTATTCCTTGAGTCATATGTCTTTTGCTATTCGGAATAAGCTCCTTTCGACCCTATTTAAATTTATACAGAGATGACTCACATGAGGGCTGGTCTCTAGAAACACCAGATTATTAGAGGGTTAGGACTTTCAGCTCCACCACCCCTCAACCTCCAGGTCAGAGGAGGGAGACTAGAGATTGAGTTTAATAACCAATGGCCAATAATTTAATTAATCATGCCTACATAGAGAAATGCAGATGAAAACTCTTGAACAATGAGATTTGGTGATCTTCCAGATTGGTAAATACATTGATGTGAGTGAGGGTGGCTTGTCTAGGGAGGAATATAAGCACTGTGTCTACCTTCTCCTTTTCCTATACCTTGACATATGCATTTATTTCATTTAACTGTTCCTGAGTTGTATCTCTATAATAAATTGTAACGGTAAGTAAAGTACTTTTTGAGTTATTGTGAACCATTCTAGTGAATTATTAAACCTGAAGGGGTGTCTGGGAAACCCCAAATCTATAGTCAGCTGAGCATAATTGGATTAACCTGGATTTCCCATTTGTGGCTAGCATTTGAAGTGAGAGCAAGATTGTAGAATGGAGTCCTTAAACTTGTGGAGTCTGATGCTAATTCCAGGTAGTTAAGCACCATAATTGAATTGAATTGTAGGATACCCTGTGGAGAATTCCCTGTTGGAGAATTGGAGAATTGATTATTATTTAGGAAAGGCACATGTGGTGTCAGAAAAAAACATACACTGGGATTCTTAAAGTCTATCCCACATCTGTATAGTCTGTGGTCATCAGATAGTTGAGTATCATTCATACATAGCATTTGAGACTTTTTCTAGTTGTCTCATTGAGGGGGTGCTGTCTTCTTACTATTTGGATACTGTGTTTGTTCTGAATGCTATACTCAGCTTATTCAATCTGGAAAGGATGAAAGTTTTCCATTACAGTTTAAGTTGTCCCATAAGATGCAGACAGGGTCCTGTCCTAAAGCTAAACACCATAAAAAAATGGGACAGTGATCAAGTATCATTTTCTTCTTCCAAGTGCTTGTTAACTTCCTATAGTATCTGCCTGCTTTTGTTCTCACCCAACTGTACTCAGTGTGTTTTTGTTTTGTTTCTTGTATATTCTCCAGTTTTTAGTTTTTTTAAGTATATTTTATTGATTTTGCTATTCCAGTTGTCCCAATTTTTGCCCTATGGCCCCCTCCACCTGGTTTCTCTCTTCCCTCCAGCAATCCCCCTCCTTAGTTCATGTCCATGGGTTATGCATGTAAATTCTTTGGCTTTTCCATTGCCTATACTATTCTTAATCTCCTCCTGTCAATTTTGTACCTACCCAATTATGTTTCTAAATCCCTATACCTTTTCCCCTATTCTTCCCCTTCCCCCTCCCAGCTGATAACCCTCCAAATGATCCCCATATCTATGATCCTATTCCTGCTATAATTGGTTGTTTAGTTTCTTTTTGTTTTTTTATTTTTTATTCAGTTCTTGATAGTTGTATGTTGTCATCTTACTGTTCATAGTTTTATTTCCTTCTTTTTCTTAAATAAGTCCCTTTAACATTTCATGTAATAATGTCTTGATGGTCATAAACTCCTTTAGCTTTAGGCAAGCTTTACCTTGTCTGTGAAGAACTTTATCTGCCCTTCAATCCTAAGCGATAGCTTTGCTGGATAGAGTAATCTTGGTTGTAGGTCCTTTTTTTTTTTTCATAATTTTGAATAATTTTTGCCAGTCCCTTCCTGACTACAGAGTTTCTTTTGAGAAATCAGCTGATAGTCTTATGGGAACTCCTACATTTCTCTGGCTGCTTTTAAGATTCTCTCTTTATCTTTAATCCTTGACATTTTAATTATGATGTGTCTTGGTGTTGACCTCTTTGAGTTCAACTTGTTAGGGACTCTCTGTGCTTCCTGGACTTGTATGTCTATTTCTTTGCCAAATTAGGGAAGTTTTCTTTCATTATTTTTTCAACTAAGTTCTCAAGTTCTTGCTCTTCCTCTTCTCCTTCTGGCATCCCTATGATTCAGATGTTGACCCTTTTGGAGATGTCCCACTGTCTTCTTAAACTCTGCTTGTTTGCTTATTTTTTATTGCTATTTTTCTTTTTCTTTTTTTGAATTCTTGTTTCTTCATTTTGTTCTTGTTGAATCTTTATCTGTTCCTTATGTTCCAAATCATTTATTTGAATCGAATCCTGGCTTCCTTCCCTTCACTGTTGGTTTCCTGTGGATTTTTCTTTATTCCCTTAGTAGAGGCTTCATTTCTTCCCTTATTCTTTTCCTGTATTCAGTAAGATCTTTGAGAATTCTGACTACCAGTGTTTGGAACTCTGCATCTAATAGGATACTTATCTCTGCATCACTTACTTCTTCTTCTGGGGTTCTGTTCTGTTCATTTGTTTGGGCCATATTTCTTTGTCTACTGATTTTGGCAGCCTCCCTGTGTCTGTGTACTAGGTGAACTGCTTCGATTCCTTTTTAATACATCTGTTAAGTCATATGGGGTAGAGCCTTGGGTATTCACAAGGGTGGGCAACTGTGGCTCCATGTGGGGGTGAGGTGTTGAAGAGGGGTATAATGCACCTGCTGGTTGACCTCTGAGGGCTTGCCTGGCCCTCTCCCTGTTTCCAGTCACTTCACCCACTTCCTGTGTATGAATGGTGACTCTTCAGCTGCTGTCCTAGTTGTGGATCCCAAGGTGTGTGAGCGGGCTTGTGTATGTCTGGGCTCCCTGCCAATGTCTTCTACTGCCTCTAACCCTGCTGGGTTTACAGACAGAAGTTATGCAGCTTTATTTTCCTGGTGCTAAAGCCCTGGGCTGCGTGGTCTGGTCTGGGGCTGGGCTCACACACTCACAAGGTGTCCCCCTGATTTTTGTCCACCACACGTGGATGTGGGGCTGCCCATTCTGCTGGCCGCCATTGCCTCACCACGATACCAAGTCCCCTCCACCTTGACTCCCCACCTGGATGAATATAGCTTCTTTATGCCCTCGGTTGTCAGGCTGTGCTGCAGACCATGAAGGTCTGACAAGTTCATGGGATTTGTGCAGACAGAAGAAAAGTCGTGGAGCCATGGCAATGCTTAACATGCCTTTATTCAAGCGTGGGAAACCCACACGTGCTGCAAGCTGTGGGTCCCTGGGGGGTCCCTGTCCCCTCTCTCGTGGTCCCTGGCCCATACCCCTCTCTTATATACTGAAAACAGACAAAGTCGGCAGAGAGCCAAAACAGTTTGTATAACATAGTGAGATTCTGCGCATGCGAGCCCACTCAAGGCTATGGGAGTACTTATTGGGCCCAGTCCCAAGGCTATGAGAACACTACTTATCTTAGCTCCCTAGACATCTGGGTGAGGAAGCCAGATTGCCTCCGTTTACCCTACATGGACTCTATAGTTCTGGGTGTTTTTCTGGGTGATTTTCTGGCAGTTCTGGGTGTTTTTTTTCATTTTTAAATTAGTTGCGTTCCTTCTTATGGTTCTGCAATAAGGTGAGGTGTATCTACCTATGCCTCCATCTTGACCAGAAGCCCAGAGGTTTTAGTTTTTATCTGCGGTAGAATTAGTTCACTAAGAGTTTATTTGTTCATTGCGGGAAATAGAATCTATTTTTTTGTTCGTTTGTTTTTGTCTTTTTACCCTTTGAGTTTTATTAACAGGAGCTCTTAATTTGAATGTAGTGAAATCTACCTTTTTATTTATGGTTAACTTTCTTATATCTATGCAAGAAAGAGTCTCCTACCCCAAGATCCTTCATACATTCTCTTATAAAATTTGCCTTGTACATTTAGATTTTTCAATCTGCATTGAAATAATTTTTAACCTGTTTTAAAATAATTTTTAATTTTAAAATGTTTAAATTTACAAAAAAGTGTAGACAATACAGATATATTCCATATACCTGGAACCAAGTTGTACCTATTATTATCATCTTACATTAGTAAAGTATATTTGTCACAATAAGTTAACCAATAATGATACATTGTTATTAACTAAAATCCATGCTTTATTCATAGTTCCTGAGTTTTTATCTTATTCTTTTCTGTTCTAGGATTCCATCCAGGGGCCACATTGCATTTGGTTTTCATATCTCTTTAGGTTCCTATTGGCGGTGATGGTTTCTCAACTTTCCTTGATTTTGGTGGCCTTAATAGTTTTAATGTGAATTGAACATATATTTTGCAAAATATCCATCAATTTGAGCTTTTCTGAAGTCCTTCTCATGGAATTGATTTTCATTAGTTTTGTGTGTGTTATGAAGTAAAGATCTAATTTCATTTTTTATACCATAAATATGGAAATTTCTCAGTTCATTGAAAAGTCCAACCTGTTGTGCTATATGTCATATATCAGGTGTCAATATATGTGTGCCCCTATTTCTAGTCTTCATATTGGTCTATTTGTTTTTTCTTAAGACAGTACTACACTGTCTTGATTACCATAGCTTTATAATAAAACTTGATACCTGGTACAGTAAGTTCTCTAATCTTTTTATTCCACCAAATATATTATGGTTATTCTTGACCTATTCTATATACATTTTAAAAGCAGCTTATCAAGTTGTACACACATACGCACACACATAACTCGGGATATGGCACTGAGTTAATAAATCAGTGGGAGGATATTGACATCTTTATAATATTGAATCTTACTATTCATGAACATGGTATGTACTTCCACTTACATGTATATGTATCTTTCATTAGATTTATTCCTATTTAATTTTTATATACTATCTTTATTTCCCAGTAATGCTTTGATTAATGACAGGCTGGATTGATGAATGAAACTTTTGTACTAGACTCTATGAGAAATACTGAGCATAAAGGAGAGGAAAGAAGGATTGTTGAGTGCCAAATACATGTCAGGTATTATTGTAGATGCTTTACTTATTTTTTTCTTACTTAATTCAACAATCATGTCAGCACTATATTACATATCCACATGTACAGATAAGGAAACTGAGTCTCTGAGATATTAAGCAATTTGCCTAAGGTAATGAAACTAGGAAGTGGTAGAGCTGGGCTTGATATCCACATCTATCTGATTTTAGTATACATGGTGTCTACTATGATGCTGCCTACTGTTGACTCAACCATAATTCCTTCCCTATAGAACCTTATATCTCATGGAGGTGCAAGATAGAAAATATATATTCAGGAAATAAGATTGAGTACCGCAGCTGAAGTGATACAAGCATTTTGAGGATACAGTTATTTTGAGCTGAGGAGCTTCTGCGAGATAGACTTCCTTCAAGAGAGAACTTTGTCACTAAGCCTTATAGGTTGGAGAGGATTTGGGCACACAGAAGTATAAGGCCACAGATATTGGGGAAGCTAAAAAGACTATCTCCAGGATAGTGGATGCTGAGAGTGAGTTGAATTGAGACCATGTATTCAGGAGCTGCAAAGATTAGTTGGAATGGCAAACTCACACCTTCATATAAGGTTTAATGAGACTGTTCATGGCACCTCAGGCCTTAGACTGACTTCTTTCTCTCTTGGGTACAGGAGTAGTTAAATGAAAGGGGTAGGTTTCCTTCTGCAAATGATAGAGACTTTGCTCATGCTGACTTTATTGGGCACTGCTGGCAGCTCTAACAAGGGCAAGCTGGGAGGAGGTGGTAAAGTCCTCAGCACTGCTTTCCTGACAGTGAGGTAGAGAGCAGAAAGAACTTCTGAGAGGAAGCTCAGTTCTACTCATTCCCACCCAAGATTTTACACCTATATAGCTTTCCATGGCTAATAGTTACCCAGCTCCTACAATGTGGTGTTTAAGGACCACAGTCCCTGGTCCCAGTCCATCTTTCTAGTCTCCCATGTTTCCTTTTCCTCAAACTCTAATACAGCTTATGCGTGGGTCACACTCAATCATTCTGCTTTTCTAGAAGTTTTCCACTCATGGGCCACTTGCTCACACTGTTTCTTTGGCCAGGGAGTGCTTCCCTACTTCCATTCCCATTGAGCTGTTCAGAAAATTCATATTGAGTACCACATACCAGGCTCTCTTCAGGTACCACGGGATTTCTAAGAATTTAGTATCCTCTGCCCTCCAGGAGCAAGTCTACTGAGAAGATGAAACATGTTCATCAAACTAGACTCCAAGGGGAAAAGGGACAAGCACACACATCCACCTGGGGAAAATATTTTCTTCCTACAAGTTTCCTAGCCCCTCCTCAGAATCCAATGTGCCACCACACAGCTTTTAATCTTGTCAATAAAATATAAATTACTGGTCCATAAATCTACTCAGAACATTGTATTTCTCTTCTGGCAGCATTTCTTGACTGGAGGAGGTTCTACTTGAGGGGAACCTCAAAGAAGGGTAAGATTTAGATGGTGAGCTCTATGGAGGCCAGATTGAATTTCCCAACCCATCACTTTTACTACCTCTACAGGTCCTTCCTGGACCATTTCTTCTATATTCCTACTTTAACTTTCATCTATGTGCAGTTATCTCCTTGATGTTTGTTTCTAGCCTGAACTTTTCCTCATAAAGTCAAATGCTTGTTGGAAATCTTTGTTGAACATTCCACAGCCACCAGAATGGAATTCTTCAACACCTTCTAACCCCATCTTACTACCTTTTCTAGAGCACATGGTACCAGCACCTACCCAGTCAACCATGCCAGATTTCTCAGCATCACCCTTGACTTCTTCCTCTCCTCCACCTAATTAGCCAACAAGTTCTGTCAATTTACCTCTTAATTATTTCTAGAAGGAATCTCCTCTTAGAAAACCTCCCATCACTGCTGTAATTTAGGTCTTTATTATCTCTCACCTATATTACTTTGTCCCCTCACTGGCTCCATCTAGTTCCTCTTCTATGCATCAGTTGGAATGGCTTAACTAAAACACTAATTCAACCACATTACCCCCATGCTTAAAACCCTCTAATGGTTTCCCAATGTGAAAAAACGGGAGGTTTTAGAGTCAGCCCTTTTGAAGGTGCTAAAAGCTGAATTAGTGTGACCCTGCCACTGATTCCTTGGGTGAGCTTAGGCAAGTCCCTTTCCTTCTCTAGACCTCAGTCTCTTCTTCTAAAACACAAGTTTTGTGTTTTCCAACAGGTATTGTCTGGACTGCTAGTCTCATGAAATGCTTTTACCACATGGGTCTGGAGTCTAATACATTTGAGGAGCGCTAGGGTCTGAAGCCCCCACTGGAGAGTCACAATGTACCTTGGCATGTCACAGGCACTCGGATGTCTGACAATCAAAAAAAAAAAAAATCCTTGCTAACTTTACTCCACTCAGCTTTACTCAAACTTTGTCAACACACAACCCTTTTGGAGCTAAGAATCTATTAGAATTTTTGGAACCACCATCTGTGGAACATGCTTTGGGAAACGCTGGAGTGGATGATTACCGAGGCTTTGCCTTGCTCTGATAGGTGGTGACTCCACCAAAGTTACTATTTGAAGGAAAGGATCACTGGTGTCTATCTCAGGTCTGCCTCTGCCACAGTTGGTGCTCCAACAATGGGTGTTAAACAGGGGGTGTAAAAAGAAATGGGTAAATTGGATTGAAAGAGTGGCTAATTTGGGTGCAGACAATAGATTCTCAGCTATGAGAAGAGAGCAGATTATTCCTACAAAGAAATGAGTACCAGGCTTTATGGGGAGAGTATGTGAAGCATAGTAATGATGGACACTTCTGTTACCTATGTGTCTGTGCTGCCGGCCATGTCAGTTCAAGGCCATTCTCAACTGACAGCTCCTCTGGGAAAGTTTACCCAGGGACTGTGTGGTGGCAGGAAGAGAAACTGTCCCACTCATGTTTTTTTCATTTCATATAAGGCATTGCTGGCACTTGTAAATATTGACTCTAAGTAGCTCTACTATTAAATAAGCTCTTTTATGTCTCTGGACCATGTCCTGGACAAGGCACTAGGCTTCGTGGCACTGGGCGTGGGGCCTTGTCTGCTATATTCCTCAGCTGGGCCTTACATTAGCATTGATTGCTGGCAAGGCTACTGGTCCAGGGCTGTGTTTTTCTAATCAAGAAGCTCAGTCTAACACTTGAGAAAGACTGGTCAAATGGGCCATGTTACTTTCCCTTCCTCATAGAAATAACATAGGCAGAAATGGTGAAAGCTTCTAAAAATGGCTTCTTAGGCAGCCTCACATCACTGAGGCCTTCTCTTTTCCAGCCACTTCAAAATTGCTCACTGAGATTCCTGAACAGGCCATTCTGTCCTGGGGCTGGTGTGAGAGACTGGATCCTGTTACCTGCAGCTGTCTCCTGGAACCCCTCACAGCCTGGGGGAGCGGGTGGTGGGGGAGGGGGGGAAAGAGGGAGCATTATCTGATCCTGCCAGCAGAAAGACAGGGGTTTTGTTTATCAGACTTCCTCTTAGATAATATTTCACTTTCTATCCTGTTTTAGTAATATGATGCCACTACTAGTAGCTGGGATTTATTGAATACTTACTTCCCTACATGCAAGGCATGGTGCTGCATGCTTCCTATGCACTGGCTCCTTAGCTTCTTATAATAAGCCAACAGGAGTCAGTATTAATATTATCCCTATTTTATAGATGTTAAAACCAAGGCAAAAAATATAAATCAGCTTGCTCAAGGCCACACAGCAAGGAGATGGCAAAGCTTGGATCCCAACCCAAGTCAGCCTGATTTACAATGCACTTGCTCTTACCCAAGACATCACATTGCGTCCCTCTTACTTGTTTATTTGTTTGGCTCTACCAGAGGTGGTGGGCTCTTTAAGGGTAAGGGCTGTGTCTGGTTAGTGGCAGGACATTCCATATGGTGCTGAGGACAGCCTGGTACTCAGTGCAGGGCTGCCTGTGTCAGAGCATTGTGGTTCCCAAGACTGTGGGAAAAGTTCTTTGCCATGTAGTCTCAGAGAAACAAGTGCATTCACTCTGTAGTTCAGAAGCCTGGCACTCCCCAAAGACAATTACTGTGGACTCTCAGCTGTTGGAGCTCACACTTTATTCTACACCAGCTCAATCTGTTTCCCAAAACATGTCTACATTGTTTTGAAACCATGGTGCAGAGCATTAAGAGAGCAAATAGAAGTTGATCCCCACACAACAGGCAGTAACTAAGGCACCAAGAGTGCATGGAACAGCTTTGGGGGCAGAAGGGGAAGGCTGGCTAGTGTTGAGGGAGTGTACATTTCAGAAAGGGTCTCACCCCTACAGAAGGAAGCCCAGTTAAATGAAGCAGGAGCCCTGGGGCTTTTCCTGCTCTTTAACTCAATAATTCCCCCTCCTGAGATTTCATTCCTTAGGAAGAATTTCAACAGAATTGAGAAGATACATGCATCGAGATGTTCATGATGACATTGGCTATAGTAAGATAACACTGGGAACAAATGAGTCTCCCAACAATGTGGGATGGTTAATTAAATCATGGCATATCCATTCCATTGCATATTATGAGGCCATTTAATACGCTCATTCTGAAACCTGCAGCAGCATGAGGAATAAATACATGAATGAGATTTTATAAAGAAAAAGGCATCATTGTACTGGGTTGGCCAAAATGTTCAGATGATTTTTCTCTGTAAAATAAAAGACACATTTTTCATTTTCACCAATAACTTTACTGATTTGGATATTTCGAGTATGTCAGCTATCTCCTACTATTGGCTTCTAGTGGGTAGAGGCCAGGGGTGCTCCTAAACATTTTCCAGTGCATAAGACAGCCCCACAGCAAGGAACTATTTGGCCAAAATGTCAATAGTACCAAGAAATTTGACAAACGACTTTTGATGTGTTGGATCAATCACAGCACCTTCTCCATACACTGCACAAATCCTTTTGTGTGTGTGTGTGTGTGTGTGTGTGTGTGTGTGTGTGTGTGTTTCAGTTGTGTTTTTACCTTTCTTGAAATAATAAAGTATAATACACCAAAATTGTTGTTTATTTTCTCCCATCTTCAATATTAAAATGGCTACACAAAAATTCACCAGTTTTGATTTTTTTAAATGCACACTGATATGCCAGCTGTCACAATACGGTCTAACAAAATTGTTCTGAATGAAGTTAAAGGCATTTAAGAGCTATTAGAGCCATTGTACAGAAAAAACTAAATGAACTTTTTGGCCAACCCAATATTTACATTGTGATATTGCAACTTACACTTTCTGCACAGTAAGTACCCAAACATAAAGACAAAAAGAACTTTGTTATGGCCATGGGATTTGGGTGATTTCCTTTTTAAAAATATTTTGTTTCCACATTTCCTAATGGAAGTGTGTGCATGTGCATGCACGCGCGCGCGCGCGCGTGTGTGTGTGTGTTGGGGGAATCTGCACATAATTCCTCCCCAAAGATAATTCTATTTGCAGTGATTCCTACACCTACTTAAGAAAAAGTGTATATATGAGGAACAGGGACAAGAAGCAAACAGGTGTTCACACCATTTGATGCATGATTAGGACCATGGCATATTATTAAAAAGAAGCCTGGATCTTTCCATAGCACAGCTGGTGATTCATGAACCTTTGAAATGGATAAGGCTGTAGCATCTGGTCCATTGTTGCCATTCCTATATTGCTAGCCAACCCTCATCTTAAGTCTTTAATTTGCAAGTAGTTCCTGCCTATTCATGAACAGGGGTGAATCCAGAATCTTTCTCTTAGGGGTCCTTTTAGCCCAGAGGTAGCAGAGTATGTGACTGAGCAGTTTTCAGAGGCAGAAGGGGTTATCCCCATATCCCGTACAAACCTTCAGTGCTGTGCTCTGCTTGGCCTGGCAGATATCAGCCATGTGCCACTTTCCTCCATCTTCAACCCCAACACCTGGGTAATTATAACTTGAGACCATGTGCAATGTAGTTAGCAAAGGCTCAAAGCATTTGGATTTTATATCTCCCCACTTCCCAATTGTTGCTACTCCCTTCACAATTAACACCTTTTCAGGTACTCAGCTTGGACTAGCTTGCATGAAGCCCCTCACATCACCATGCTAATTCAAACCCAGAAGAAATTAAAACCTAGGATGACTGCGTGTGGGGGGATCAATTGACTGCCTTAACTTGAGGCCTTTGGTATTTCCACTTCAAGGCTGACTTACTGCACTGGCCCTTCTTAAAGGCTGGATTTGGATGCAGATGGGTATAGATACCTAGATGTATCCATTCTGCCTCTCATTGCCCCTCATAGCCAGGGCTGGTAATAAGGAAATTAATGCTAAGGGGTAACATGACCTATCCAAGGTCATATAGCTAGAAGTGACACCGGTGGTACCTTAAGCCAGATCCCTTGCCTTCAAGTCCAATGCTTTTTGGTAGGTGGCTCACTGGGGAATATGCTCTGTTTTGGACATGCCCTAACATACCCTAACACTACCAGTGCATCAATAAGCCTCAGTTTGCTATATATACTGTATGCCCATCCCTGTGAGGCAGCAGTTAAGAGGATGTATTGTCATTCCAGGTATGCACCTGTCCCCAGCAAGTTCAATGGTTGCCCTAGAAATACCTCACAGATCCAATCCCACAGCCCTTGTGCCTTGCTCTGTACAACTTTCCCCTCTCCTGGAGTCATTACCCTGGACCAGCCTCATGCAACCAACCAACCAGATCAGAAAGGTAACACTGATAGCATTCCAGGAACCAAACACATACCCATTCTCAATACTATACCCCCACTCCCTGCTATAGAAACCCACCCACCTGGCTTTCCCAGCAATCACTTTCTTACTTATCTTCTTAGTTTTACCACTTAAGTTTGAATCCCTAAACTTTAGCTTTGATTATTTTTTTAAGTGAATATAAATAAAATAATGCAATATATATCCTTTTGTGCATGGCTTCCTTTTATTGTTTGCAAAAGTGATCCATGTAATTTATAAAGAAAATTTCCATTACCTCAAAAAGATCCCTGCTGCCCATTTGCAGTCAACCTCCTCCCATCCTGGCCCCAGACAAGCACCGATCTGCTTTTTCACTGTTGATAGGTCTTGCCTTTTGTAGGATTTCATATAAATGGAATAATACAGTATGTACTCTCTTGTCCCAGGCTTCTTTTGCTCATCACATTTTTTTTAGCTCATTCAGTTTATTTTTCTCAAATGTTGCGTAATATTCCATATTGTGCACAAACTAAAACTTGTTCATTCATTTACCTGTTGATGCCATTTGGGTTGGTTCTAGATTTTACTATTACAAATGAAGCTGCTATGAACATTTATGTAGAAATATCTGTGTGGACATATGTTTTCATTTCTCTTGATTCATATTTAGTAATGAAATGCTGAGGTCTATGGTTAGCATATGTTAAACTTTATAAGAAACTGCTAAAGTGTTTTCCAAAATGATCATGCCATTTTGCATTTCCACAATACAAAGTTTAAAAGATACAGTTGTTCCACATTCTTGGTAACACTTGTTATTATCTAGCTTTTCAATTTTTGCCATTCAAGTAAGTGTGAAGTGGTATTCCTTTGTGTTTTAATTTGTATTTTCCTGATGACAAATAATGGTGAGTATATTTTCATGTGTTTGTTGTCCATTTGTATTTCTTCTTTTGTGAAGTGTTTGTTTAAATTGTTTGCCCATTTTTAAATTATTACTTATTTTTCCATTGATCTATGTGTCTATCATTACACCAATATCACACATTGCTGATTTTCCATTTTTATAGTGAGTCTTTAAGTCTATTAGTGTAACTGCTACTATTTTGCTATTCATTTTTAAAATTTTATTTGTAAAATGACGTTTTTGTACAGAGCTCTGTGAATTTTAATGCAAAGATAGATTAATGTAACTACCACCACAGTCAAAATACAGAAAGTTCAATCAAGGGGCAGCTTAGTAAGACAAAACTTTTAGACGATGACTGTTTTACTCTATCCAAATGTCACAGAAAAAAACTGTGACCCACACCCACACCATCAAAGGCTGAGTGAAGAGCCAGATTTCCACACTTAACAGACTATAATGAGGCTCAGAGAAGTCTGAGTCAAGAGCTAGGGCTTCCGTTCTTGCCAGGCAGCTGCAAGATACTTCCTCAGCCCGTGGTGTCAGTGGAGACTGCTTGGGGAACCTGAACCTCCAGCTCCATACGGAAGTAATGAAGCATTCCACAAGCACCCTGCTGAGGTGGTGTTAGGATGCCTAGTGGAGATTCAGGACATTCACCACCACCCAGTGATAACAAGCTCCCTGTTGGGGTGGTGTCAAGATGCTCAGTGGTACTTTAGGATATCCACCACCACCCAGTGGTAACAAGGTCACTGCTCCTTTCTATAGTGTCAGTGAAGGCCAAATGGGGAGCTGTAGCAAGGCCCTACTACATATTCCAGCCATGAAAATATGAGTGAAAGCCTGGTAGAGAGCTAGAACTCCCACCCCTGCCTGGCAATAACAAGGACCCTGTACCTCTAACATCAACAGAGACTGAATAAGGAACCTGGGTTTTTACCACATCTTAAAGTAAAGAGATGGCATTTTGTCCCCTTTTCCCCTGCTGCACTGGTGTCAGAATAAGGTAGATAAAACAGAAGGTGTAGGTAGATAGATACACTTTGCCTTCTTGCACAATCAAAAAAAGGACAACAAAAAAATTTAAAAACAAAAAACAACCAGAACTACCAGAAAATCAAACTGTATGGAAGTCTGATAATCAAGGAGTTAAAGGAGAAACATTCATCTATCCTGGTAGGTGGGGCAGAGACAGACAGCAGGGGAAGAACGGACATATCACGAGACAGTGGCTGGAAGACTGAGTGGGTGATACAGTGGCTGGTGGTCCTACATTTGTGTGTGGATAAACCAGGAGGAATAACAGGGGAGCAAGACAGATTGTGCAACCCAGGGTTCCAGCATTGGAACAGACAGTCTAAAAACCTCTGGCTATAAAAACCTGTGGGGGTTGCAGTGGCAAGAGAAATCCCTAACCTCACAGGAGTGTTCGTTGGGCAGATCCACAGAACCCTAGAATATACACAAGCCTACACACCCAGGAATCAGTGCCAGAAGGGCCCAATTTGCTTGTGGGTAGTAGGGGAAGTGATTGAAAGCCAGCCTAGAGCTAAGGAAGTGGAATTGTTCCCTCTCTGACCCCCCCGAAACATACAGCACCATAACACAGCGAAGCATATTGCCCCACTGGATACCTAAGGTTCTGCCCCTTACAATGTAAGAGGAGTGCCAAAACAAAGAAATATGGCCCTAATGAAAGTACAGATCAAAACTCCAGAAAAAGAACTAAATGATGAGGAGATAGCCAACCTATCAGAGGTGGAGTTCAAAACACTGATAATCAGGATGCTCAGGAAATGGTTGAGTATGGTTGCAAAACAGAGGAAAAAGTGAAGGCTATGTAAAGTGAAATAGAGCAAAATATACAGGGGACCAACAGTGAAGGTAAGGAAACTGAACTCAGATCAATGATTTGGAGGACAAGGGAGAAATCAACATTCAACCAGAACAGAATGAAGAAACAAGAATTCAAAAAATGAGGAGAGGCTGAGGAATGTCTGGGACAACTTTAAACACTCCAACATCTGAATAATAGGGGTACCAAGAGGAGAAGAGGGAGAGCAAGAAATTAAAAATTTATTTGAAAAAATAATGGAGAACTCCCCCAATCTGATAAAGGAAATAGACTTCCAAGAAGTCCAGGAAGCTCAGCGAGTCCCAAAGAAGTTGGACCCAAGGAAGCACACACCAAGGCACATCACAATTACATTACCTAAGATTAAAGATAAGGAGAGAACCTTAAAAGCAGCAAGAGAAAAGACAGTTACCTACAAAGGAGTTCCCATAAGACTGTCAGCTGATTTCTTAAAAGAAACCTTGCAGGCAAGAAGTGGCTGGAAAGAAGTATTCAAAGTCATGAAAGACAAGGACCTACATCCAAGATGACTCTATCCAGCAAAGCTATCATTTTTAATGGAAGGGCAAGTAAAGTGCTTCCCAGATAAGGTCAAGTTAAAGGAGTTCATCATCACCAAGCCCTTATTCTATAAAACGTTAAAGGGACTTATCTAAGAAAAACAAGATGATCAAAACCGTGAACAGTAAAATGACAACAAACCCACAACTA
>PVJD01010160.1:0-55980 GCA_004026545.1 Mormoops blainvillei
TGTCTTACCTCTAGGCGTAAAAAAAGTTTTACTGGTCTCATTTATTAAGTAGTTAGTTCCCAAAAATGTAATAAGCACTTATGTCTGTAGTAGGTTGGATAATGGCCACCAAAGGAGATCAGGTGCTAATCCCTTAAACCTGTAAATAATACAGTTTTATTCAGGGAAAGGGTCTTTGCATGAGTGATTAAATTAAGGATCTTTAGCCGTCTGGTGTGGCTCCGTGCATTTAATGCTGACCTGCGAGCCAAAGGGTTGCTGGTTTGATTCCCAGCCAGGGCATGTACCTGGATTGTGGGCCAGGTCCCCGGCTTGGGGTGTGCGAGAGACAACTGATCGATGTATCTCTTGCACATTCCTGTTTCTCTCCCTCTTTCTCCCTCCTTTCCCCTCTCTCTAAAAGTAAATAAATAAAATAGTTTTAAAAAATAAAATAAATTGAAGATCTTTAGATAGGAAGGTTACCCTGCATTATGACGGTGAGCTGAGCCATAAATTCAACCCTTGTGTCCTTATAAAGTGGAGGCAGAAGGAGATTTGCTGCAGACAGAAGAGAATGTGATGTGACAGTGGAGGCAGAGGCTGAAGTGGTGCCACCACCCGCTAAGCAATGCCTGCAACCAACCCAAGCTGCCAGAGGCAAGGGAGGAAATCTCCCCCGCCGGCCTCCAGGGGGCGCAGTGCTGCGCACACCTTACTTTGGCCCAGGATGCTGATTGCAGACTCCTGACCTCCAGAACCGTGACGATAAATTCCTGCTTTTTTGAAAGCCACCCAGCTGTGATCATTTGTTAGAGCAGCTTCGGGAGAAATGTTACAATAAGGCTATACATTGTACAATGATACAATGCTTCAACTACTAAGTAGATGTTTCAAAAATATAATAATACATATAAATTAAATTAAAATATTTTTTTATTTTCCTTTTTTAAAAAACCCACACCTGAGGACACTCCTATTGATTTTAGAGAGAGAGAAGAAGGGAAGGAGAGAGAAGAAACATTGTTGTGACAGAGAACATTGATCCCTTGCCCCTCAAACACACCCTGACGGGGAACAAACCTGCATCCTAGAAATGTGCCCTGACTGGGTTCCTACCTGGACCTTTCAGTGTACAGAATGATGCTCAACCCACTCAGCCACCTGGCTAGGGTTTTTTTTTTATTTTACTCTTAAACAATTATAATTACTTGCTTATTTGTGACTCTGGGCCCTGTACAATATCTCAAACCTTGGAATTAAATTGGATTCCTCCAGCCTCATTTCCTGCTCCACATTGAATTTCAAATAGTGCCTTTTTTAAATTATAGCTATTGCCTTAAACTCAGCTTTACAAAGATATGAGAACATTGAAAAGAATACAGCATGACCTAATGCTGAAACTGTGGATTCCCCACTAGGCAGAAGCACACACGTTATCTAACAAGTGTCAAGTATCGCTGTAAATCCTTCAAATTTAAAATGCCCTGCTACACCCTGGTAAGTTTGCGGCGCTGTCTAGGGGGCACCCCAGTCTACCCTGTGAACCACACTCCTAATCACCTTACCTGCTCCCACCCTTGTCTCTCTAAAATTTGTCAACACAGCCACCATAGTGATCCTTTCAAAACACAAGCCCGTCCTCCTGCTCAAACCCTCTCAGGGCTCCTCATTTTTCTGAGAGTCAGAGCCAACACTGCGACATTGCCTGTAAGACCCTACCAACATCAATGGTCAGAAATCATTTTCTATACAGAGCCAGACAGTAAATATGTTAGTATTTTAGGGCCAGGTTGTCTCTGTCTCAAATGTTCAACTCCAAAACTGCAGCATGAAAACAGCCACAGAAAATATGTAAACAAATGGGCCTGGTTGTGTTTCAGTAAACCTTCATTTACAAAGACAGGTCACATTGTAGTTTGCTGACCCCTGCCCTACATAATCTACTGTATGTTCCCTTTCACTCACTTCACTCCAGTTACACTGAGCCCCTCGCCAGTCATGAAACATGTCAGCAAGCTCTTAGCTCTGGGTCTTTGTACTTGCTGTTCCCTGCCCAGAATGCTGTTCTGACCCCAAAGTCTACTCATCTTTTTAATGAGCGTTTACCTGACCACACTATTTGAAATTGCAACTGTCCTCCTGTGCTTTTTCTTTCATTCAGTCTGATTCCCTTCACTGAGATCCACTTCCCTCATCGTACTTAGAATCTTCTAATATACTATGTAATTTACTTTTATCATAATTATTTATAATATACACTCTATCACCCATCACTAGAATGTAAGATTCTTTTTAAAAATATATTTTATTGATTATGCTATTATAGTTATGCCAATTTTCCCCCTTTGCCCCCATCTGCCCGGTACCCCCATTCCCTCTAGCAGTCCTTCCCTTAGTTCATGTCCATGGGTCATGCATATAAGTTCTTTGTCTACTCCATTTCCTATGCTGTTCTTAACTTCCCCTTCTCTATTTTGTACCTACCAATTTGTACTTCTTAATCCCTGCACCTCTTCCCCCTCCCCTTGCCCCCTCCCAACTGATAATGATCCAAATGATCTTCATATCTCTGATTCTGTTCCTGTTCTGCTTGTTTGCTTAGTTTGATTTTTAGATTCAGTTGTTGATAATTGTGCATTTGTTGCCATTTTAATGTTCATCATTTAGATCTTCTTTTTCTTAAATTGTTCCCTCTAATATTTCATATAATAATGACTTAGTGATAATAAACTCCTTTAGTTTTACCTTGTCTGGGAAGCACTTTATCTGCCATTCAATTCTAAATCATAGCTTTGCTGGATAAAGTAATCTAGGTTGTAGGTCCTTGCTTTTCAACACTTTGAATACTTCTTGCCAGTCCCTTCTAAAGGGGCTTGTAAAGTATCTTTTTAACTTGTAACTTGTAAAATTGTTCCTTGAGAAGAATGATACAGTAAAACCAATAACATGAAGGTAACTTGTAAAGTATCTTTTGAGAAATCAGCTGACAGTCTTATGGGAACTCCTTTGTAGGTAACTCTCCGCTGCTTTTAAGATTCTCTCTATATCTTTAGCCTTTGGCATTTTAGTTATAATGTGTCTTGGTGTGGTCCTGTTTGGGTCCATATTGTTTGGGACTCTCTTTGCTTCTTGGACTTGTACATCTATTTCCTTCACCAAATTAGGGAAATTCTCTTTCATTATTTTTTCAAATAAATTTTCAATTTCTTGCTCTTATTCTTCTCTTTCTGGTACCCTTATGATTTGGACGTTGGTATGTTTGAAGTTGTCCCAGAGGCTCCTTACGTTTTTCTCCCTTCTTTGAATTCTTTTTTCTTCTTGCTGTTCTGATTGAATGCTTTTTTATTGCGTGTGTTCCAAATCATTGATTTGAATCTCAGCTTCATCCCATTCACAGTTGGTTCCCTGTGGATTTTTCTTTATTTCACTTAACACAATCTTCATTTCAACCTGGGTCTTTTTTAAGCTTTTAGAGTACCCAGTGATTTCTTTGAGCATCTTGGTGACCAGTGTTTTGGACTCTGCATCTGATAGGTTGCTTATCTCTACTTCATTTAGTTCTTTTTCTGGAGTTTTGGTCTGTTCTTTCATTTGGGCCATATTTCTTTGTCCCCTCAATTTGTCAGCCTCCCTGTGTTTGTTTCTGTGTATTAGGTAGAGCTACTTTGACTCCCTGTCTTAGTAGCATGGCCTGTTGTAGAAAAGGCACCTGTAAATTGTGTGAGGTGGGGCCTTAGGTAGTCACCAGGGTGGTGCAACTGGTTTCACTGCTTTGTGGCTCTGTGTGGGGGAGGGCTCAGAGAGGGAACAATGCCACTCCCTGGCCCTGGATATTGCCTGAGAGGAAGCTATCTCCCCTGCAATCACCCCCTTGCCAGTCAGTTCAGTTTCTACCCTTCTCCCCCTGTGTTACTTGTGCCCTCCCAGCTGTTGCCCTGGTGCTGAATCCCAGAGGGGATGAGTTTGCATAAATCCTAAGTCCACTGCATGCCCTTTAAGAGAAGTCTCTTGAGAATCCTGTAGTTTCTTCCACTGACCCACACCACACTGATTTTTGCAGCCAGAAGTTTTGGAGACTTATCTTCTTGACACTGGAAACATGGGCCGGGTGGTCTTGTCTGGGGCTGGGATTGCTCGCTCCTAAGGAATCCCTCCTGATTTTTATCCACCACACATGGGACTGCCCATTCTGCCACCTCTCCATACCTCCCTGTGCCTCTCTGTGTCTCTCTGCACCCCTGCATATCTATCTTTCCTACTCATCTGGATGAATGCGGCTTCTTTAAATCCTTGGTTGTCAGACTTCCATACAGCTCAATTGTCTGACGAATCTGGGTGAAATTTGTTTGTCTAGTTGTAGTTTTTGCTGTAGTTATGTGTAGAGGTGAAGCATGTTTACCTACATCTCCATCTTCACTGGAAGTCAAATGTCTAGAATGTAAGATTCTTGAGGGCACTGTTCACAGTATATGTTCAATGCCTTGAACAGTGTCTGGTACACAGTAGGAACTCAATAAATACTAGTTGATTGAATGAATGAATGTTATTGTAAGAGTAGAAATATAGTGGCATGAAATTCTATCCCACATTCAAAGTTGTAGTACCTGGTCATATGCTAATAATTTTTCAAAGTAGATAGATAAACCAAGCATAAAATGATAAAAACCCTTACACTGAGAGTGTCCATTTAATAGCCCTGAATTTCCTCATCTCATTTAATTCTTGTTGAAATTTGCAATTTTGAGAATGGCATTCTTAATACAAAAGGCTTTAAGTCATTAGGAAATAAATTATATAACTCATAGCTATCTAACAGGTAACTAAGAAGAAAATATGCCTAAAATAAAATCTACCCCTTATATACACATTTAAGCATTAATTGTAACAATACACACACATCGAAAACTTTTCTAAGCATGCATAAGAATTCATTTTCCCAAATAGACTTCTTTTTCCTTGGTGATGGGAGATACCAGTCTTCAAACCAGCTATAGGTGAATTTCCAAACCTCAGATTTATCTTCATGTTATTGGTTTTACTGTATCATTCTTCTCAAGGAACAATTTCTTCATCAGGTAATTCCAACTCCAATTGAAAAGGAATATAATTTGCATGTATTCATAAAAACATAAGTGTAAAAGATTCCAGTACACTTGCCATATTCCCTTCTTTTTAAAGCTCATCCTACATCTTTTTCTTCTCAAGTATTTACTTTTGAAACTGTATGTTTCATTTTATATTCCCAATGGTTCACAGTAAAAATTTTAACAACATAAACAATTTGTTTTCAGTACACATTCCACTTCTGCTTTCAGAGCACCTCAATTTTCTAGGAATGTTCAAGGTAGGCTGTATTAGCGTCTCAATGCCTGGAGCTCACCTCGCATTGCCTTGAGAAGCTTAATGAACTTTAAAAGAATTTTTCCCTTGTGGTGGCTCTAAGTACTCATCCATGAGGTCCTTAAAGAAACAGGGACTGACTTTTTCTGTACTGTAGACCCATTGCTTGACATAGATCCATGAACATGATAGGTACTCAATAAATAGTTGCTCAATAAATGAAGGCATCTAGCCTTGGAGATTTTCTGCTCCTAATACTAACTGCCTTACGGAGAAGACTTGGTCCCAACAGCATCATGACGGCTGTTTTTCATTGTTTATCTCAGCTATCACCATAATTGACTACCCATCCCTGTAATTCATTTTGGATAAGTGAAATGACATTCAGTTCAACAAAGCTTGAACATCCAATAATCTTTACTGAGTGTTATCTCAGGTTAATGCTGTTCTAGGCACTGGAAATACAGCTGGGAGCAAGTCAGAAAAATACTCCTATCTTCCTGTAGATTATATTCTAGGAAGAAATGAAAGACAATATACAATCCAGACCATGGCAGATAATGGTAAGAACTATAAAAAAGAATTAAAATAGGACCGAGTGATAGAAGGTGACTGGGTGGCTACTTAGAGTGTGTAGTCAGAAAAGTTCTCTTTGGGGAGGTGACATATAAACTGAGATGTAAATAACAAAGTGGAGCCAGCCAAATAAAGATCAGGGTAAGAACGCCCAGGAAGAGAAAACAGCTGTGCAATGGTTTTGACTGGAAGAACAGTTGTTTAGACAGTGTGAGTAGAGAGTAGTGAGCAAGGAGAAGAGTGGGAGAGGAAGTTAGAGAGATAAGGGTTACAGATTCACTCATAAGCGGGGTAAGGAGTTTGGATTTTGTATTTAAAGTGCCATGGACACAATTAGAGGACTTTAAACCCAAGAACAATAGAATCTAATTTGGGGGTGTGTCAGATTTTATTTAATTATTTTTAGAGAGATGGGAAAGGAGGGAGAAAGAGAGGGAGAGAAACATCGATATGTGAAAGATAGATAGACCGGTTGCCCCCAGCCTGGGACCTGGCCTGCAACCCAGGCAGGTGCCCTGACCAGGAATCAAACCAGCGACCCTTTGGTTTGCAGGCCAGTGCTCAATCCACTGAACCACACCAGCCAGGGCTAATTCCTGTTTTTAAAACAATATTAACTGCCGTTATAAGAATACATTGTAGTAGGTAAGAATGAATGTCATTCCTATACTAAGGAGATTTCCCCTCTAGTTATGGCACTTACCACAGGGATAACAAGCAGGCAAATGACGTCTTCCTGGAATCTTCCTTGGTTTTGCTCTCCAGAAAGCTAACCTGGGCCTGTTTTCTGTACCGTGATGTTATATATCAACATTTTTGTCTCCTAGGAGTCCCTTGATGCTTCTAAGGAATGAGAAGGCAGAACTGTGCATGCAAAAGTGGATGAGTCTGTGACATCAAGGTATGCAAGAGGCCATATGGAGGCTGTTCAAGGAAAGTGTTCATGCCAGGTATGGGCACCACAAGGAAAACGCCCCTCGCTTCCGAGCCTGGCCTTGGCCCACCAGGTGAAATGCTGAAGCCATTTGCTGATAGCATGTGTGTGGTGGTTGCTGTGTTTGTGACTACACACACACCTTCTACGTGCTTCCCAATCATAGCTTCTTAAAGCCTTCTCATCATCGTCTTAACATCTAGCAGATATGTAAACTCTGTTAACTTGTTAAGTTAAACATTACAAAAAAGAGCTATTTTTTGGAGAATGTGCTCGATTGGAGCAGATGTCCCTGCCCCATACCCTCTCAGCTCTGCTTCTGTGTATACTACCACAATAACAGTATCCACCTGGATTTGTTCACTGCTGTATCCCTAACACATAGAACAGAAACTGCACGCAGTAGATGTTAAAGAAATATTTACTGAGAGGTTGAATGAGTTGGTTTTGTTCTGCGTTGCATCTCCTACCAGGACCCCACCTGCATTGTATGCCCTCCCTATGACCAGCATCCCTAGTACATCAATTTCTTTAGGCTCAACTCACTATCTTTACACTCTGAAGGGAAAGGGACAGTACAGAAATAAAAGTTTTGAAGACAAAGGAGAGTACCCTTTACGGTTGTCTTCCCTGAGTCACCTGCAAGGAATCCAGGGAAATCGACAGTGGTTCCTAGCACTGACATGCATATTTATGCTTGTAGAAGAAAAAGAATCTGCTAGGTGCTTTCAACCACAAGTCTGAAAAGCAAATGACCACAAAGAATCACTTCCGGGAGATCCAAGAGAAATATACACAAAAGGGAGTGGAAAAAATTTGAGATCTGGACACTGGCCTGGTGGAAGAGGTAACACCTGTCTGTGCAGGAGCTTTAAGCTAGACTTTGAAAGATAGGGCATGTAATTACTAACAACAGCAACAAAGCTTGCAGCATGTTAGGGTGGTGACAGGGGCTGTGAAAGAATTCACAAAAAGAAGAAATTACAGAAAGCAAAGTTTTTATTTTAGTTTCCCGAGAGAGGGACGGGGCTAGGTGCACAGGTATGCACCAGCATTGAGGGTGTAGGGAATTTGAGCTTTTACTGGATTATAATTGGATTAAAAAGGAGTCGGTGGTGGAGGTGGGGGTGGGGATTGCTATTGTGTGGCCCCTGGGCTCTTGGAGCATTGTAACACAGGGCTGCAGCTCTTTCCATGCTGTCTTCTGCCTGTCGCCATAGGGAGCAGCTTGTAATGTTCTGTTCTTGCTTTCCAGTAATTTCCAGTCTTGGGGCCATAAGCTTAGAAGAGTAAAATGGCAGTCATGTTTAACAAGGTCATAGGCCTGTTCAGAAAATGGTGCCATAATAGCAAATGGTGCTGACTTAGTCCTTCCACAAGGAAGCTACCAAAATTGGACGTGGGTTAACTGGAAGTAAGTTAAGTATTGCCAAGAAAGTTAAAATTTTAAACCAAGGCATCAGGTTTCAAAGTAGTGATAAATATAAGGTCTCCAGAGACAGAAAAAGTACACCAGAGACAAGACTGACTTGCAGTGACTTGCAGGACCTTTTGGAAAGAGATTGTACATATACTCATACTTATACACAGCCACACACAGTATGTGCCACTCTGTATTGGTGCAATAGCCATCCTGTGCTGGGCACAGGGCAAAAACTGTGTCATACAGATCTTTGTGTCCCACTGCTTTGTACAGTGACCTTTAGAAATTAAACACTCATTTTCAATAAATGGTATTGGTGCTCACATTAAAAATTAGTTTTATGTTCTTTTCTAGTCAACAAAAGCTATTGTTCAATACCTCAAACAATCAATTTTGTGCAGCAATAACACAAACAAGCTGAACATTTCAGTTTTCCTACCCCCAATTTAGAAACCATGGCTAGTTTATCCAGGTACTCTGGATCACCAATTCCTCCTTAAACGCTGGATTGGTGTGAGTGTGACAGAGGGGCCATCTCACAAGAAATCCCTACCCAAAATCAAAATAATTCTAATAACAAAAGTAAGCCTGGTCATTAGTTCCTCGAACTACGTGGTTCCCCTTCTTCCCGGTTGATTTCCTTTACCAAGATGGCCGCCATCAAGCTCTCTCCTCATTGGTCGGGTTTTCAGTGGCCCCGCCCACCAGCTCAGCCCCCTTCTCCCTGCCTTCCTGGGTCCTAAATTTTGAGACTGTAACTTATACAGGCCAGCGGGAGTGGGCAGGGTGGACGCCGGATGTGACGTTTACGGAAGCTCCGAGTGTCGCCCGCAGGGACAGGTGGGGAAGGGTCCCGGTAATGTCGTGGGCCCGGGGCGCTGAGCGTGGTCTGACTCAAGGGGAGCAGCCGCCGTGAGTGTGGGGCTTAGAGCCTTCGCCTCCCCCGGGTCCCCTGCCCGGCCCGCCGCGCGCCAGGGCCCTGACGTCTCCCGGATCCCGTCCCCAGCCAGGCCCAGCGCGTCCCTGCTTATTGCGCGCGAAAAACCCGAAGATCTTGGATGATTTTTCTCCCGGTCAGCAACGTGGGCTTGAGTGCCTTCAAAGAGGGGGCCTCAGGCAGCTGTCAGGAGGTTCCCGTCTACTGCATACGCCCCCTGCGGTCATTCCTGCTGCTGCTTTCCTCCTCCTGCTCTTGCCCCCTCAGCCCTTTACGACACCTTCCCCCTTGTTTACGGATGCTGATTTTCTTTCTGGAGAGTTGCTTGGCCCTGTGCTACGGGGCACCGCTTGCTGCCCTCAGGAGGGGGTTGCACTCGCGACCCAAAACGTCCTCTCCCGAGAGGTACTAAGGTACAACAAGCATCCTTTGCTTCATTTAGCTTTAAATGGGCCCTGGACGGAATATACTAATTAGGCAACTTGGGGAGATTTTAGATTTGCTAGCGGCCTTCTGAGGACCTAAAGAAAAACTTTGTGGGAGACGAAATGCCTTGCTTCCCTGGCAGCACCCACAGCTTCTGTACTATTAGCGAGGGTGTTTTAGGAAGGAGGCTTAGTGGAGGAAATGTGACTTGGAGATAGAGTTGGCCCGGAGAGAACTATCTCTGAGGGAGGGGCTGGAGTGGGAAATAACAATAGAGGATAAACAAATGAAACTGAAATGTGAGGATTTCTGGGCAGATCAGAATCCTGACTGAAGCAAATGATCTCCTTTGGGAAGGGGTAAGGTTTAAGATTAAAAAGACAAAATGGGGCCAGGTGACACAGGGCCTTGAATTCCAAAATGAATTCTGCTGTAGCTTATATATTATAGAGCATGCTAGTTAGGATGACCTGTAATTCAGTATGTATCAAATACCCAGATTCTTTTTGGAAATAATGTAGAGTGATATCTGATTGGAAGCTGGAATCTGATTCTCACAGCAATAATATCTAGAAAGATCGTAGAACTATTGCAGTTTGAGACCCAAGGAGGGAAAGTGCCCAGGTTTTTTGCTGCCAAGTTACCTTTGTGCCCTTTTGTTATTCAAAGAGTGCTTAGTCTTTGAAGATAGAGCTGAGTATATTGTTTTCAAGATCTAAATTTCTTGCACTGCTATGAACAACAGTGTAGATTGACTGGAATAGTGGTTTAGTGAGCAAAGTTAGGATTATGAGCATTCATTCCCAGACCAGCTTCCCTAACTAACCTTTTGCTCAAATATGAAAAAGTGCACCATAGGAAAATGTCAGTTACTCTCAGACTAAATAAAAATAATCAAACTTGAAGTGAGTTAACAGTCATCATGAAAGTTCACTGAGTATAGTCAGCCAGGTACTGGGGAAGGTGGAATGGGTAGCCGGGAGGAGAAATAATGCCAGAAATATAAGATGCGCTCCGTCCTTTTATAAAAGGTGCTGAGGGCGGGGCCACTTAATGACAGGCAATAGTTAGCATGAAGGGTAGAACTAACCCCCTGTGACCCATTATAGTTATATCCCTTGCCCTAGCTAATTAAGGCACAGGGACTGTGGGTTTTGAGTCTGCCAGTCTTCATCATTGTGACATGGGCTTCCTTGTGGGTCTCAGCCTCCTTGCAGGAAAGAGACGTTACTTGATGTGAGCCACAGCATAGAGTATTTTCCTCACAGTGTGCTAGGTTGTGCTGGGATGATGTGGGCCATGATGTTGATGCCATCTTTTTTCTGTTTCCTGTCTCAGAACTTCTTGGTCCTGATGTCTGATCATGGAGATGTGAGCCTCCCTCCCGAAGACCGGGTGAGGGCCCTCTCCCAGATAGGTAGCGCAGTGGAGATAAATGAAGACATTCCACCCCGACGGTACTTCCGTTCTGGAGTCGAGATTATCCGAATGGCATCCATTTACTCTGAGGAAGGCAACATTGAGCATGCCTTCATTCTCTATAACAAGTATATCACGTAAGACACCTCCAGTTACTTTTTTCTTTTCCGGTGACTGATGCCTCGCTCACTCTGCTTTTGTGCTCATTTATTTGTTCGGAATTGCTAAAGCTAGAGAACTTTACATCATTAGTATTAATCATTTTTGCTGGCAGCTCCTACATATTGGCTGTCCTTGATATTTAAAGACATGAGTACCGAAAGTGTTATTTTCATGACTCAGTAATCTCATGAGTAAGAGACCTAGCTCTTTGGCCTGTGCCCACTGTTAGGCAAGAGAGTTGGTGGTTAAACTGCACATTTTGTATTGATGAATGTTTTCCTCTCCTCTCTCTATTAATCATGGGATTAATGTTAAGGCTTTGCAGAACCAAAATTCCTCACCTCTACTTATTTTGTAGCAAATTGAGTGACTCAGGAAAAAGTTTGCTAACTTTTTTCTTGACTTTTATTAGGCAAATCATCAAATAAGTACTGATCATCTACAGTTTGTGTGGCTCCCTTTGCTTGCTTAGCATCTTAGGGTTAGCAGCGTAAATAGGAGATTCCTGTACAATTAACAGGGTATAGCTCCTAAAGCCCCAGTGATAACAAAATGATGTGTAATTTAGGAAGGGAATAATGTTACAGGGTCTCATTTATAATTTCCAATCGTCTTCTTCGGTAATACCAGGACCTTTGAAAAAAATAATAATTATAGTGTATTTGTATGGCTTTTAATAGTTCATAGAGCATTTTACCTGCGTTATTTCATTCTGTCTTCACAGCTCTGTGTGCGTTTAGTAGTGCACATCATCCTCCCATTCAGCCAATGAGGAAACAAGCTCAGGGTTTAGCAACATGCTTTGTTCCACATGTAGGAGTGACAAAACCCAACATAGATTCTGTTCCTTTTGTTTTCCTTTTGATAATATTCTGTTTTTTGAGATCATAGTCTTGAGTTACACTGACTATTTTTTAATTATTTTTTATTATTGTTTTTGAATAGGTAATACATACATATGGTGCGGAATTCAGAAGGCACAAAAGGGTATAAATATTTAAAAACTTAAATATTTAAAAACTAAGTCTCCTACCACTCCTCTTGAGAGACATTCACTCATATTCGTTTCCTGAATATCCTCCCAGAGATGACATAGGCTTTTCAATTATTGTCACAAGTTTTCGATCACATACTACTCTAAAGCAGGGTGTGGCAATGTTGGCATTATTTACATCTTGGGCTTAATAATCCTTTGTGGCGGAGACTGTCCTGTTCATTGTAGGGTGTTTATCAGTATCCCTAGCCTCTGCCCACTAGATGCCAATAGCACTTCCTCCCCTCCAGCTGTGACAACCAAAAGTGTCTCCAGACATTACCTAATGTTCGTTGAGGGGCAAAATTGCCTTGGCTGACAGCCAGTGCTCTAAAGAAAAGTAAGAGTTAAGAGTGGACTGCCTAGGATTCATGTTGTAATTTTAGAATGGAGAAAAGGGACTGCTGTGGTCCTTTTTGTTAAAGTCTAGGCGTAGCGCCTGTTTTCTCAAACATCTTGTTTTCCATCCATGCCATCATGCCTTGTCAGGCGACCTCAGTGCTGATAAAGTTTCATAGGATTGTAGTTACATTTTGACTTCTCTTTACTGTTACAAGTTTTTCCTTCCTAGGCACAGTGGGCACAAAATCCATTTTCCTGAGGTTTCTTTGGCTACTAGCCCTCTCTTCATAGGCTCTGCTGCTGGTAGAGTAGTATTGTATGTTTTCAGTAATCTTATAGATAATCCTCCCAGAGTGAAACCCAAGGGCATAAGTCCTTTGGGAGAGTTCAGTGGAATCGTGGACTTACTCAGATATCTTCTGAAGGGCCTTCCAGGTCCTGTTGCCCCACATTGAAAGTGCTGTGAGGTCAAGGACCATATTCATTCAACAAATATATATTGCGTGTACCTACCATATACTTGGCACTGCACTAGGACCTGGATACATAGTAGATAAAATGGCCCCGACCTTTATTGGTGTACCTTTTTAGTTACGGGAGAGGACAATAAACAGGTAAGCAAATAGCCGTATAGTCAGAAAATGAAGAAAACGCTATGAAAGCAACACAGAGAGTGCTGTGACAGAGAATAACCGATATCTAATTAAACAGAATAATCAGGGTAACGTCTGTCTGAGAAGATAAGATTTAAACTGAGATTTGAAGGGTACAGTAGAGTAGGTAATTGTGTTTGGGGTGCAGGACGTGAGGGAGCAGGATTACCCCAGGTGAGATCAGAGAGGCAGGCAGGACTGAACCCTGCAGAACTGTGTAGGCCACAGTGAGGCGTTTGCCTTTTGTCTTGAGAGCAATAGGAAGCCATGGAAAACTTTTAAGTGAGGATGTGACTTTAAATCTTATCTTACTTACATTATAAAAATGTAAATTTTGGCTACTGTGTGGTAAATAGTTGAGAGAGTGTTAAGAGAAGGCAAGGAGATTAGTTAGGGAACAAAACTATTCAGGAGGGAGGCTGGTGGCTTGAAGGAGCATGGTGACCTGGAAAGAAATGGGTGGATTTGGTGTTCTGGGGGTAGAGTCCCTGGGACTTAGTCATAGTTCAGGGAAAGTTGTATCAAGATTGACCTCAGCTTTCTTCCTTGAGTCATTTAGGATGTGGTGGTCTATTTACTGAGATGGAGAGAATGTATTGAAAGGGGGAGATTCAAGAGTTCAGATCTGGGTTTGGGTTTTGTTTTTGCTTTTGTTTTTTGATTTTTGACATGTTAAGATGTTAAGTTTGGGATGCCTATGAGATATACAAGTGGAGATGTCCAGTAGGAGGTTGAATGTACCAGTCAGTCTGAACTCAGAGAAGTCCGACTTGGAAATGCAGATGCAGGAATCCTCAGCATATAATGGTTCTGGAACCATGAGAACTACTGAGACCTTCTTGCTCAGAGGCTCTTAATCAGGGGTCCTGGAGCCCCATGGGGATTCATAGATGGAACTTGGAGTCCATGCTTGGTTGGGAAAGCTTTTCTTATTTTTACTAACCTCTAACTGAAATTTACCATTCCCTTCAATTTCAAATATAGGTCTCAAGTGACAGTAGTATTAATAATCTAGGCAGGCCTTGGGGATATTGTGGGTTCAGTTCAGACCACTGCAATAAAGCAAACTGTGCAATACAGTGAGTCACAGAAATTTTTTGGTTTCCTAGAGCATATAAAAGTTCTGTTTACACGATACTGTGGTCTATTAAGTATGCAGTAGCCTTATGTCTAAAAAACACAATGTACAATACATACCTTAATTTAAAAATACTTTATTGCTAAAAACACTAATCATCATTTGAGTCTTCAGCGAGCTGTAATCTTTTTGCTGGTGAAGGGTCTTGCCTTAATGTTGAAGAAAACATCTGCAAAACATAATAAAATGAGGTATGCTTGTAGTTGTAATTTTGTCACCAATAGAAATCAAGATATGTTCATGTCACATTATAATTTTTCCTGACATCTCCAGCTAGCATTTACACTTATCACTACCTCATAATTATAGTACAGAGTTATTATACCCATGACTAGATCTTGTTTTTTAATGCATTAACAATGCATTAATATATGCATTAATAAAGAGCACATTAATAAAGAAGTCCATATCACAATATTTTATATTTTGAAAACTGTGTTTCAGTAGAATTGGCTTCTTTTGTAATTCTTTGTATCTTATGTTATACCATAAAAAATTATTCCGAGGAGGAACCTATAGGCTTCATCAGATGCCAGAAGGATCCACAGCACTTAAAAGGATCAAGAATCCTTGATAATGAGACTGTAGAATGAGAAAAGGAGCTTGAGACTGAACCCTGAATGACGGTTAGTGAAGGGAGCACCAGCAAAGGAGACTTTAAGGAAAGTTCCAGAAGCAGGGAGAAGTCCAGGAGAGGGTGGTGCTATGAGAGCCAATAGAGGTCAGTGTTTGCAGAGAGGAGCCAGCTGGATCAGGTGGGTCAGATGGGTGAGGATTTGGGTTTGGTAACATGATGTCATTGGTGACTTTCGTAAGTGATTTCACTAGAAGAATTAAAAAGACACGCGATTAGAGTAGGTTGAAAGGTGAATGGACAGTAGGAAAGTGGAGACAGCGACTGTATTGCCAGCTGACTTTTTTTGTAAAGGGCCACATAGTAAATACTTTCGGCTTTGCTTGCCATTTGGTCTCTGTCATGACTTCTGCTTTGTAGTGTGAAAGCAGCCACAGACAATACATGAACGAGAGAGTGTGGCTGTGTTCCAATGAAACTTTATTTACAAAAACAGATGGCGAGCTGGATTTGACCCACTAGCGCAGTTTGCCAAGACCTGACATAGATAACGCTTTGTAGAAGTTTGGATCGGAAGTAAAGTGGAAAAATGAGGAAGTAACTGAAGGGGGACAAGGAGTGCGTGAAAATGTGGTATGTATTTTAAGATGCTCTAGGGGGAGATTCTAGAGCATATTTTTTGCTGATGGAAAAGATCCTATAGAGGAGGAGAGGCTGCTGTGACAGAAAACAGTATTTAACTGTAGCAATAAACTCCTATGTAGGCAAGAGGGGTAGGATTAAGAGTACACGGATTCTTAAGGAATTGATATTTTTCTAAGACTTGGTGTTACTTTGAGTGACATGAATATTAGCATTAACAGCCAAACTGATGGGCAGTCTGTTCCTATATATGGTTCCCATTATAGGACCATTTAATATGACGAACTAGGCCTGGAGGAGAGTTGAATGAGAAAGAGGTGGGATGTAGCAGTTCATTTACTTACTTTGTTAGATTTGGGGTTTAATTTGGGATTTCGTTGGATCAATAAATATAGCCACCTTCATTTTTCTTGCAGATATCTTTAAGACCCTAATTCTGATTCTGTGAACCAACAAGCCCTAAGAGTAGGAAAAAAAGTTCTACTCTTATTCTACTCAGTATTCTCATTCTGTTTTTCTGCCGCATTTTTACTTGGTCTATTTCTGTCAGTAACAATGGCTCACTTTGGCAATTATTAGAACTGAGGAAGGAGGAGGGCAGGCATCCACGTCACCACTCCTCTGCCTCCCCCACTATGGAGAGTCATTGTTCTAGACCTTTTGTGGATCCTTTAATTCAGGAGTTTAAAAGGCATGTTTGTTCTTCTCCCGGGAGCAGTTCAGGCATCTGAGTGATTTCAAGCACATTCCCCCCCTCAGAGATTTTCCCTGCTGTGGGAATGCTTTGCCTTTTGCAGACCCCGGTGTCCAAGAAGGATTTTCAGCACATTAAAGCAGTACATAGTTTCATGATGAGCACAGGCAATAATCCAGGCAGTGGATTCTTTCACAGCTTTTTATGGTCATTGACTAGGCTACATACAAGGTAGTTATAGAGGGCTTAAGCAATTCCTGTCTGCCCTGTGAGCCTCCTAAAACACAAACCCAGCTTCTGAAAATGGTCTGTCTCCAGCACTGAAAATGGTTACAGTCGGGACTGGGGTTTACAGACTGAAGAGGTCTTCATCTGTGATTATACTCGCTTTGCTGATTAACTTTTTGAGATTGGAAGAAGTGCAATGAGAGTCCTTAATACTCTCATGTTACATAATTTCTGCTTGACTTTTTGAATTATTTTTATACAAAATTAATATTTGTTCATTGACTAAAACTATTTTTTTCAAAACATATAGCAAGGGAAATATTAAGGTGAAAAGTGCCATCTACCAGAGGTAACCACTGTCATGTTTCTTGTATGTATACTACAAGAAAATGTTTATGCCATGCAAGCGAATGGACATACTTATCCTTTTTTTTTCTTAAAGCATGAATGAAATCATATAGTATATTTTGTTCTATAACTTGCTTTCTTAACAACCTATCTGTCTTTCCATATCAGGACACACTGATTCATCTCACTGTCTCAGGGCTATTTTTTCTGCCTGGAACAATCTTTTCCCAGATCCCTTCCTGGCTCACTCTCTTCTCGCTCTTCCTTAAAGGCCACCCTGCCAGTGATGCCCTCAGGTGCCCTATCTAAAATCTCAACCCCTAGCCCCCTTCACTTCCTATTTTCCTTCTCTATAATGACTTTTTCTTGCACTGATTATCTGCATACTTTTTGTTTTGTCTGTTCCCCCACTGTGGTGTACACTTTTGGGGGAAGAATTTATGACTGTGCTGTTACTGCCAAATCCCCAGCCTTTACAATAATGCTTGACCCCATAATAGATGCTCAATAACTATTTGTTGAACAAATGGATGGATGATTATGTTGTTTATCACATTTGGGTACTCCGTAGTTTATTAAATAATGCCCTGTTTATGGACATTTAGGTTTCCAGCTCTCCCTGCTTTTATGAACAATACCACGTTGAATAGTCTTATACATATACCTTTGTACTATTGTGTAGGATAAATTTATAGAAGTGGAATTGTGAGTTTAAAGAATATGCACGTTTTAAATTTTTAATAGTTGCCTCCCACCCTCTCCCTTCCCTAAGAAAAAAATATTATCAAATTGTAGTCCTGCTAAGAGTGTGTAAGGACACTCATTTCCCTACACCCTTGCCTACACTGGTTATGATCAACCTTTAAACTTTTGCCAATCTGATAGATGAAAATGATATCTCATCTTAATTTCAATTTCGTTCATGATAAGTAAGTTGAATACCACTTCATTTCCTATACTTATTCACCTTTTGTATTTACTTTTCTCCTTGTCTCTTTTTTCCCAGTTGTTAGGGGTTTTGGCTTGTATTTTTGCTAGCACGTCTTTCTTTGTTTTGATACATATCCCCTGTCTAGGCTGCAACCAGATCTAACCCCAGAGAACAGTATACATCTGGGCCACAGCTATTCTATGCCTGGAACGTTTCTAGTCCTGGCGTTAACACCTTCGTCCCTTCTTCTTGCTCAAGTTTTTTATTTGTTTACTTATTAGTAAAAACAATTATATAAGCATATAGATGTTAGCTATATATTAGGCACTGTTCTCAGTACTTTATTTTTTTTATCTCTTTAAGCATCACAGCAGTCCTATCAGGTGGTACTATTTTGCCTCCATTTATATAATTTTTATGTATATATAAACTGAGGGATGGTGAGATTAAGAATTTGCCTGAGGTCACGGTAAATGGCCACGCCAGGATCTGAGCCCAGGCAAGGTGGCTCCAGGTCCTGTCCTCCTAACCACTAAGCTCTGATTCCTCCAGTATAGGAAAGGGGCTATGTAGCCCAGTCTCTGCTTTCAAGAGACCTTTCTGCCCATGTGTCCTCATTCGGAAAATGGGCAACAGCTGAAGCAAGGGAAAGGTATTCAGGTATAGGTCTGACAGTTTTATCCTTACTTATAAACGAGATTCTGTTACCTGGTTCAAAGTCTTAACCAATATAAAAAGATTTATGGTAAAAAGTTTTATTCCCACTCTTGTCTCATCCATCCTATTTCCCCTGCCCTCTGCTTTTGTTAGTTACTGTATATGCTTCCTATGTTTCTTTAGACATCTATAAGCAGAATAAATAAATACATATAAATGTAATTTTCCCCCTTTCTTACAAAGTAGCATAAACCTTTTTATTATTTACACTTTGGTTTTTTCACTCAGCTCATCTAGAGGTTTTAAGCGCATTCTATTTATCAGATATTTACTGAGTGCAATAAATACAAGGCACTGTATTGGCTTTAGAGGAATGTACAAAGAAGCATGAGACAGAAATCTCTGGCCTCAGGGACTTCACAGCCTCTTTCTTCAGGTTGAGCACAAAAGCGAATGTAAAGTGAGGTGTTCCCATGACATGGTACTTTCTTGGCTGATTCAGGCTTCAATACAGAGCACATTCAGCCTACTAAAAGTGGTGAATGTGAACCTTTGTCTTTAGGGCAAGAGCATGAGTTACTGAATTGTAAGTCTCTTGAATACAAGAACTGTGTCTTATATATTTTAATATCTTGCTAGGACTTTATGACTGAACACATAAATTTGTACATGTTTTAGACTTCAAGGAACCTGTTTTATATCTTTTTCATAAACCCAAACAGAAGATTTTTAGAATCCTTTTAATTTTAGAATTTATCCTGGCCCGAGGGGTCTTGAATTGAAAGGAAATTTTCATATGCCAAATATAGAACGGAAGGAGGAGGACTCATCTGTAGAGGGTTTATTTTGCTGGGGGGCTGGTTAGGAGGTCTTCTTTGCCCCTTACTGAGGCTTCCTTCTCTGTTTCCCTCCTGCCGCCAGGCAGGTAATGGAAGAGACTCAATTCATCCCAATTATCGCAGAGTATTTTAGGGCTGAGAGCAGGCTACCTCCAGTTTATCTGTTTTGGGTCTTGGCTTGTATTTATTACAACTTAATTCTGTTGAAAGACCGCTTTGTTCAGAGCCCCTCCTACTGTTGTGGGCATTCCAGGAACTACGTGGAGGCAGTGTGGCGTAATAGTTAAAAGGGTAGATTCTGGAACTGGCACTGAAATTCGGAATTCGCCGCTTTGGGTTCTGATAAGATGCTGAACTCCCATTTTTTTTAGTGTCCCCAAGTAGACATTCTCAATGTTAGGGGTCTGTGAATTGAGTCAGTGTATTTTTCCCACTGAGCTTTGCAGCCAGGAACAAGAACCAAAAGAGAAAATCTAGCACTTACATTTCTCTAAATACTTTTCATCAGAGACCATAATGCATGTTCTACGTGTAATGTGAACATATTACACACATGTACTGTTGAAGCTTCTCAGTGCTGAGCATGATGCAAGGAGTATCCTTTGAAGGAACATGAATTGCAAAGGAAAAAAAGCCCAAAACTAAGTCCCAAAGTTAAAGGTCATGCAGGGCTAGGAGTAGAAATAGAACATGGGTTTTCCTTTAGCTTCCTCCTGCTGGCTGCCACACTATTCTCTGAAGAGTTATTTGTGACAGAGACCCTTTCCTTTGGAAACCTGTCGCTGTCACAGCAAGAAAAGAATGTCTTTGGAGGTATATTTTTGGGCATAGTATAGGCTTTTTTCTCCCCCCAGAGCTGTCGTTGTAGCAGCCTGGTGCTGGCTGCTGCAGGCCTGCTTTGGGGGAAGAGAGAAACACTTGTTCTTTACAGGCATGGCGATGGGTAGGGGGAACGTGACCTGTCTGGCTGTACCTGTTACCCCTGCCCGGCACACCTGGAACCCCATCTTGCAGGGGCTGCAGGATAAGAGGGTTGCATCGCTTCAAAATCTTCTAGACATGTGGACATTTTCTTTGTATCATAATCATTCTGATCTGTTTCCTTAGGCTCTTTATTGAGAAACTACCAAAACATCGAGATTATAAAACAGCTGTCATTCCTGAAAAGAAAGACACAGTAAAGGTGGGTCTTCGCTTTCACTGGTGCCCATCTAAAAGCTTCGGAGTGGCATACGCTGCTCCAGGGGAAAAGTGGTAGTAGTGTCTGCATCTGACCGTCAGGTGCTGCAGCAGGACATGAGACCAGTTTACCAGATCGGTGTGAAGTAGCAGGGGGTATTTTCAGTTGTTTTTGGAAACATCGTTGCCATTGCCAGTTTGATGTCTCGGCTTAATTAGCTGGGAATTATTCTAATTCTCAGTATTTTTGTGTATGTCTCAGAAATTAAAGGAGATTGCATTTCCCAAAGCAGAAGAGCTGAAGGCAGAGCTGCTAAAACGATATACCAAAGAATATGCAGAACATAATGAAGCAAAAGTGAGTATATAACGACAAGGAAGGGAAATAATTTGTTTACTTAGGCTGCCCTGGGATTATAATATTTCAGCAGATCCTGTGATTTTAATGTGATGCTTTACTCTTTGGGCAAAAGCCAGAACTCAGAAAAGTGGAATGCAAGTGTTTAGGCTGAGTATCCTAACACAGATTTAGCCTGCTTGCCCAGGATGGTGACTTGAGAGACAGCCAATCTATTGCTTGTCTGGTATATCTAGAGCGAGAACCTAAAAACTGAAAATTCTCACTGAAGCATAGGTTTTTAGATCAGAGAATTTGGCAGGCTTGATTCACATTTTGTTACGCCTGAAACAGGCTATACCTGTTTGAAATAATTGATTTATGTCTCAAGCCATTTTCATATAATCCTTGTTAGGAAGAGTCAGTTCAAGCACATGGAGACACACCGCCGTCAGCGGCCTGTGACAGGCGCACGCTGCAGGCGCCGTGCTATTTTGCAGTGCTCTGCCCAGCTCTGTGCTGCACTCTGTCGGTGAGCATCAGCTCTGGGGCGCGTGTTTCTAAGACACCAAGTGAGTGAAACCCTTAGTGAAGGAGACTATTACTTAATATTTCTCGTTCATTAAAGATGTCACTCTGTATTAAACTGAGCACCAGAAAATTACAGAGGCTTCATTTTGGATTAAAAATTGAATGAGACCCCCAACATAGCAGGTAAAAGTCTGGATTCGATTCTATCTTATAGCCTTACTTGGGATTTAGACTGTATACATGAAACAGATAATAAAACTGTCTGTGGTTCTAATTATAAGGCGCAAACAATAAGTTGCATCAAGATTTTGGTCAAGAAGAAATACGTTAGAGTCATTGGGAAGGGGACTAAGAGGATTGGGACTTTAACCGTCATCGAAGAATAGGCATATGGTGGCTAGATAGACCGGAGTGGTGCCTCTCCTCTGCGTGTAGATCCTGTGTTGGCCAGAGCAGAGGTACATTTTGGGAAATCCCCCAGCTTGCGCAGCCTTGTCCTCCTGAGGTGTGACGTCACCTGAGTGTAGTGTTAGTCTAACTCCTGGTCTTTCTTTGTAGAAGAAGGAAGCGGAAGAATCTGCCCGGAACATGGCCATCCAGCAGGAGATGGAAAAGGAAAGGCAGAGGGTAGCACAGCAGAAGCAGCAGCAGCTGGAGCAGGAGCAGTTCCGCGCCTTTGAGGAGATGATCCGGAACCAGGAGCTAGAAAAAGAGCGGCTGAAAATTGTGCAGGAGTTTGGGAAGGTGGACCCTAGCCTAGGCGGCCCACTGGTGCCTGACGTGGAAAAGCCCTCTCTAGATGTGTCCCCCACAGCACCTGCTGCGTCCAGACAGCCCTCAGACTGCAATACAACTGTAAGGCCTGCCAAGCCACCTGTGGTGGACAGGTCCTTGAAACCTGGAGCACTGAGCAACTCGGAAAGTAGTGAGTCCTTTTGCTCATGTCCTCTTCCATCTTAGCTATAGCTAAAGTGTGTCATTCTAGGGGATTCAGCCTAAGGTTACGTCCACGATCCCACTCCCCAGGCTGTGTTGCCATATTGCATCCTATCACACTAGCTATGAAAGTGGCCTTTGCTCAAGCCATATAATTTACCTGGGCCCAGATCAATTTTCTGAAGAATTAATAATATCCTTGAAAGTCCCACTTTCAGCTTTTAAAGGGCTATACAGAGATTTGAAATGTTCAGTAAATCAGAGACCACTGTTGGCCTTTTGTAAAAGGCATTTGAAATTTATTATACCTCTTTGTAATGTAACAGCTGATTTTAAGGGTGGGGCACTGCTGAATTGTGCTTGCCCTGAAAACATTCCTAATCCTTAAGGAGCTTAGTCAGGTAAATATATATAGTCGGTGATAATTCAGTTTAGACATAAAAACTATTGTCCGTCTTTCCTCCTCTCACGGATGATTGACCATCTGAGAAAATAACAGTAGCTGTGAAATAGAGTGTACCTTAATTACTAAAATAGATCTTTTTGGGTAGGAATATGCTTTCAAGTAGTCATTTGAAGAAGTCTGCTTTGCAGAAGATACATGTAAAAGGACAATGTAGGAGTGGGCAAGGGGTGCTAGACTGTGAAGCCTGGTCTTTAGGGGGCTTTCCCCACACACTTGGAAGACTTGTCTCTCACTACCGTTCCTTCATACATATTCTACACTTTGGTCAAATTGAACTCTCACTTTCCCAGAACAGCGGCACTGGACTATCTTATCCAAAGGGGTTTGCTGACATTTGCCCTGAACCTAAAATCTCCTTTCCCTGTCTCTATCTTCCTGATTGTCTTAAAGTTTTTCCAGATGCCCCTCCCTTCAGTCAGATTGATTCTATTCCTAAATCTCCCAGAGTTTTTATTATCTGTGATGCAGTTGAGGTCATTACCTGATAATAGAGTCATTTGTCAATAACTAGATTTTAACTTCTTGTAGGGTAGGGCTTGAGTGTTATTTTTGTGTGTGTTCCCTGTGGGCTGAGCACAGTGTCTACTTGGTGAGTGATTACTGACTTGAAAGGAAAGGACTGTTCCAAACCTTAATTCAGAATCCTCAGATACCGTCATCAGATTGCCATGTGACTACTTGGCTCTTGGTCTGACATTGTTACCTCTCCAGCAGTTCAGATCTTGCTGTTGAATGTGCAAAGGCATCTTTTTCTACTTTTTTTTCTTTTTAATGAAAATTTGACTGTGAAAGATATCTCCTGATTTTAGCCTGCTGGCTCACTCATAGGTTTCTCCCTGGTGTTCAGGGACTGGTACCATTTTTTTTTTTTTAAGATTTTATTTATTTTTAGAGAACAGGGAAGGGAGGGAGAAAGAGAGGGAAAGAAACACTGATGTGAGAGAGAAACATTGATTGGTTGCTTCTCGTACGTGCCCCAACCAGGAACCGAACTCGCAGCCCAGGCATGTGCCCTGACCTTGGATCAAACTGGTGACACCTGGCATTGCAGGATGATGCCCAGCCAACTGAGCCACATCAGTCAGGGCCTGGGTCCACTCTTGGCATTCTCAACCAGGCTTACAGGCTGCTTTGTGTGTGCATGCCTTTTTGGAGGACCACAATTTGTTTTGTTATTCTGTTTTATCATTCTAACTTCCTTCTAAATTAATAAATTCAGATGAAATAGTCCATTATCTAGAATATACCCTGGAGTATTTCTTTGAAAGGCATACCCTTTGATATTCTTATCTTAGATAAAAGAGATTTAAAACAAAAGTAAAAGTTGACCCCTGGCTGGTGTGGCTCAGTGGATTGAGTGCCGGCCTGTGAACCACAGGGTCGCCCTTTGGATCCCCAGGCAGCGCACATGCCTGGGTTGTGGGCCAGGTCCCCAGCGAAGGGCGCACGAGAGGCAACCACACATTGATGTTTCTCTCCCTCTCTCCCTTCCCCTCTCTCTTAAATAAATAAATAAATAACTTTTTTTTTTTTTTAGGTAAAAGTTTAATTGAATGAGGAGATTATTTTTTTTCATTCTTTGTACTTAATGGTGATAGAGAATTCCTGGATAGCTCAGAAACATTTTTTAAGCAGTAGTTTACCCTCGTCTTAACTTGAATGATTAAAGCCTCTTTTCTTTTCTTGAAATAATGTACTCCCAGCAGCTGTGGCCAGAGGTTAGAGAAGAGACTTTACAACCCTCTTTGTTCTGCCATTTAGGATGAGATCCCCACTCGCTGCCTGAAGTTGGTGAGGGGCAGGGGCCGGCAGCAGTGACTTAGCGTTGCTCTGCCAGGCTTGCCGACTCTGAGCCAGCTTGGGGAGGCGTGGCCCATGGTCTCAGACTTTTCCGCTTTCTCCATTACAGCTCCTACAATCGACGGACTGCGCCACATGGTGGTGCCCGGGAGGCTGTGCCCACAGTTTCTCCAACTAGCCAGCGCCAACACTGCGCGGGGAGTAGAGACGTGTGGCATCCTCTGTGGAAAACTGGTAAAAACGAATGTTTCCTGAGCTGAAACTGTTTCTTCCCCTTGGCCTCCCCTCACTGACAGAGTAGACAAACAGGGTCAGTTACTCTTTGCTCTGACCCTCTGCTGAAGGGACCATAGATAGCATAACGCAGGTGTCCCTTTGAATTTGGGAACTCTGTACTCGACTATATTTGATTGTACTTGATTTTCAGAGTCCCTGGAATTGAACTGATTATTTTAATGCTAGTAGTAAGAGATACCTACTTCTACACTTGGTGGGAAGATCCAGTAATTACCTGTATATCATTTTTTCAAGCGGCTGCTTTAGAGTAGGATCTGGGGATATGAAATATATAAGGCACATAGCATGTGTCCACGGAAAGTACCCAAGCACTTTGGAAAGGTGGGAGATAACACACCAAAAGATGAATAGCATTCTGAATGGTATGTATGATATGAGCACTACGAACTTTGAGGAAGGAAAGACCGTTAAATGGAGGCACTTACAGAACCCAGTACTAGCTGCTGAATGAGTAAACAAATGACGCAGAAAACGCACTGACTGAGCCTTAAAGGATGAGAAACAGGGAAAGGGAAACCAAACATGAGCAGAGGAAGAGAAATGGTACTATTTGCGGAGCTTCCTGAGAACTGCAAGTAGACCCATTTCACTGCAGCAGGAAATTCCCCCAGGACTGTGGGCATCTGTACCTTTGCAGAGCACCCCCCGGGGAATGCACATACGTAGCCAAGGTTGTGAACCACAAAGCAAGGGACTCAGAGCGAGACGTAGACTGGGGTGGGAAGGGCCTTTATTTATGTAGATGTTTAACTTTCTACTGCTGTGGCAGAGTGGGGTTGCATGAGTGCCAAGGAATTGTGATGGACTGTTTTGTCCTTTGACAGATGAGGAATGAATTTACCGTCACCCATGTTCTCATCCCCAAGCAAAGTGCCGGGTCCGATTATTGCAACACGGAGAATGAAGAAGAGCTTTTCCTCATACAGGATCAGCAGGGCCTGATCACACTGGGCTGGATTCATGTAAGCAATCCTGAGCTCTCAGGGTCACTCTCTTCTCTCACGCTGTTATAAACACACTGCCAGTTTTTTTCTTTGAGCAAAGTGAATTGTATTCAGATTATTTAGATGACTGTTTCCCTCCCTTGGATGCAGACTTGACTTCCCTAGCACACATGACTGCTTGTACTCCAGCATTGATTTCTGGGAACTACTTAGGGCTTTTAAATTTTTTTATTTAAAAAAAAAAAAACTTTTTAAATAAAAATGAACTGGTTTTCCTGAAGTCCCAGTTTCCTCATGAGTGAATGGTGTGGGGATGCTGGCTTAGGTTATAAGTGGACATGAACTATGCCTACTTCATACATACTATTTATGTTCCTACAAGCATTATAAATCAAACTATTTTTTTTAATTTTTTTGATTTTTATTTATTTATTTTTAGATAGAGGGGAAGGGAGGGAGAGAGTGAGAGAAACATCAATGTGTGGTTGCCTCTCGCATGCCCCCTACTGGTGACCTGGCCCACAACCCAGGCTTGTGCCCTGGCTGGGGATTGAACCTGCGACCCTTTGGTTCACAGACCAGCAATCAATCCACTAAGCCATACCAGCCATGGCTAAATAAATCAGAATATTTTAAATGAGCCAAGGGAGTTAGTTCAGATGTTTGCATTTGGTTTTCCTTAAAGCAGTATGTACCTTTATATAAACCAGAAAGACCACCAATATAGGTGATTTTCAAGTGTCTGCATATGTTATGTAGTCTTTTGGTCATATTCAGGTAAAATATCATTCTATCCCTAAAGATTATTTCTTAATTTTTCTTCCTGTTTCTTTTCAATTCCTCACTCCCACAGACAGCTACTTTTCATGTTGTGTGCCAGGGTTACACACAAACAAGTCAGCTCATTTCTGGATTTTGGAAGATTCCTCACACTTGTATGTTAGAATTTGGGAAATACTGACCTGTCTCATGAGAGAAATGGTACTATTTCTCTCATGTGCCTCTGTCCTTTATTCAGTTTAATTACATGAATATTTGCCTTTCATTGTATATTCCCATTGGATAGAAAACTTGTTCCTTATCTGCAAGGAGATACAGATTTGAGTAGGATACAATTTTAGTCTCATGAAGGAGATTATACACATGAAGAGGTTACAACTCCTCAAATGAGGCAAGTGTGCCAAGTGTCTCAAGAGGAGCAGAGACAGCCCCGTGGAGTTCAGGGGAGGGAAGGAGCACACTCGGTGCGCTTTACTAGAATTGTGACAGGATGGGCCAAGTTCCCCATGGAGGGAAGGCGCTGGAATATGCACGCTGTGCTCCTGGAGTGTTGAGTGTCCAGCTTGCCGGAGTGTGTGGTTCATATCAGGAAATGGTAGTAGATAAGCTTTGATGTGACATCTTGGGTAGACAGGCAGAATAGTTCCCCTTTTTAGTAAGTGGAGAACTCTTAAAGCTTTGGATTTTTTTTTTTCCTGTATTTGTGGTGATGTTTTTCTTCTTTTATTAGCATAGTTGACATGTAATTTTATATTAGTTGCAGGTGTACAACATAGTGATCTGACATTTGGAGTAGGGCAATGACATCATCAAAGCCATACTTTAGAAAATTTAAAACAAAGGCAGTTTGAAGATAAGTTGAGGCAAGGAGATCATGTAAGAGATTAGAGTGGTGACAAAACCTAATAACGAGAGCTAGGGTGAAGGCATCGTGTTTGGGTAGGAGGAGATGAATGTAGGACTTCAGAGGATGTGGGGAATGAGTAAGAGAGGATGATGAGTAAAAGTTAGTGATGACTTAGAGATTTGAGGCCTGACTCACTGGAATGTCAGGGATCATCTCGTAAGCGGAAACAGTGGCCCCAGGAGGAGGACTTTGGAAGTGGGGTAAATAGTGTTCACTTCTGAGCATGTTGATGGCATGGGTGAGACTTCAAATTGGTGGAGATTGTTGTCAGACAGTTGGAAATGTGGTTGGAACTTGGGAGCAAAGCACGGCAGTAAAGAGATCTGGGAACCTCTGCACAGAGCTGACCTTGGAAGCCTTGCAACTGGAGGAGAGTGGAGAGCAAGAAGAGATCCACTGGCAGCCTCGGGGAGAGGCTACCTAGCGGGACACAGGGAGCTGGCCGTAGTGAAGCAAAGAGACAAAAGAGAAAGGTGAGGGCCATGTTAAGGCACAGAAGTCAAAGGAGGAGGAACTTTTTAAGAAGAAACATAAGGATGTTAACTATGTCACATGCTGCAGAGAGCTCCAGTATAACGAAGACCTGGATGAGCCTGTTGGATTTGGGGACGTCACTAATGACCTCAGTTTGGTCAGTTTTAGGCAGTGGTGGGAGTAGATTATAAGGGTTTAAGAAGTGATGGGAATCGAGCTTGTGGTGATAGTGCAATACACACTAATTTTTGGAAGAACTCAATTGAGAGGAAAAGGAAAGAGATAGGATGGTAAGTAGCTGAAGGAGTGAGTAGCCAGGTTGAGAGAAGATTTGCTTGATTTATGGTTTAGTATGAAAAGCTTAAATGTGTGTTTTGTTTGGATTTTGGTTTTTTTAAACCTTTACATTTGAAACATAGCTACACATATATGTGAAAGCACATAAACTAAATTATGAATCATTTAGTGAACATCCATGTACACAAGCTACAAGAAATAGAACGTGACCAGGACCACGCCCACGCCCCCAGTCTCCTGCCCAGTCACATGTCCTCCCTGCCCTGACTTCTCTGGAAATCCTTCCCTTTTTTTATAGTTTACCACTTAAATGTGTATTCCTAAACGGGATGTTTAGTTTTGTCTGGTTTTAAACATTATACAAGTAGAATTATATAATATGTATTCTTTTTTGTCTGGCTTCTTTTGCTCAACATTTTTAAGGTTTATCTCCATTCTCATGTGTAGTTAATTGTCTGAATGTGTGTTTCATACCAGTGAGCCAGTGGAGGAGATTTTAGAGGGCAGGAGAGACAGGCAATATGCAGGTAGGAAAGCATCAGATCAAAGGTGAGAGAGGACATTCACGTATGGGGGAGAAAACACTCATTACTCTGAGACAGAACTGAAGGCAGAGGGGAATATACAGAGAGATTTTTGAGGTTATATTGGGAGGAGTTGAGGGAACTCATTTTAGGTGATCTTGACTTCAGCAAGGTTGGAATCTAGACCCACTGCCCAGTGGGAGGGAGATCAGGGTTTAGGAAATAGAGGAGATGGGGGCAAGTTTGGAATAATTACTATTTAGATTTCAGAAAGAACTTCACCACAAATGAATAAAAGGATTTCTAATATCAGTGAGGGCCCAGGTAGGAACAAATTTAGAGCCTAAATTGATAGCATTTCAGCCTTTTTTCTCCATATTTCTTTCCCATTCCATCCTAACTTGGGATTAAAAATAAACAAAAGCAGATCCTGGGTGCACTCAGATCTTAAAGTTGGAGAGAGGAAGATGCAAAAGATCAGTTCTTCCTCCTGCACCTTGCCGGCCACGAACCAGGTTCTCTGGTCAGATGCTTTGTATGGTCATGTATTGAGCACCAGCTATTGTATAACCCCCGACGCGATATTCACGGCCCTCCTTCACCTGACTTTGCTAGCCATGCCCTCCCGTGGCCGCTCTGCTCTCACCCAGGTGCCCAGGCTGCCCTCAGCATCCACGCCCCTTGCTCGTTTCTGTTCCTTTGATATATTGTTTTCTCTTCATAAAAGTGCCTTCCTCTGTCTCCCGCGTGGTAGATACAGTGGACGTAGCTATTTTTTCCAGAAAACTGTGAAGGGAAAGAGAGAGAGAAGGCATAGTAGTTAGAGGGAAGCAGAGGCTTAAGGCAAGGTTTGTGATTTAGTTTTAACAACTATTTATTGAGCCCCTGCTATGTGTCTCTATATCGTCTTCTTAGCTTACTCAACTTTAGATCGGAGGCCTAGATCAGCTCGCATAGGCCTCATTCCTTCCCAGATAGAATACCTGGTCCTAACCGTGGGATAAAGTGCATGCTACTGGCCATTTGTCCTTAGCAGTCTATAGGATCGTGTTATCGTCAGGTGGAAAGTGTTTTCCCCTTGTGCTCACCAAAATTCTCACCTGCCGCATGAGGACCCCTCTGCACGTGGCTAATACGTTCCAGTCCTGCAGACCTGTTCCACAGGGAGCCACTCACAGTGTTCTGTGAGCAGGTGCCCCTCAGGCAAGGCAGCCCGTAAACACCCATTCAAACAAGAAAAAAGCCCCTTCTCAGGCTGGGTGTCTCCAGGGCTGGAGCGCAGGGGCCTGTGCTTCTGACAGGCTCTTTGGGGGCTTCAGTGTTTGCACAGCCGGTTTGAAAATGGTTGTCCAGTCTATTTTTTTCCAGGCTTCTCTGTCAGTGAAGTCTGGTGGTCTTTTTGAGTCATACTGGGTCTTTCTTTTTCCATTCTTGTTATCGAAAATCATACCCCCTCTAAGATGAACATTATACAATTGTTCATTTGTGTATAAAGAATGTGCTTAATAAAACATTAAATAATTGAAAACAAATGAGATAAACTGAATGCACTTTTAGATGGTCTTTTAACTGATTACCCTCAAATGTCAGTATCTTGGTCCTTTTCCCAAACAAGGCAGGGTCCTTTGTGTGATTTAACTACCCACTGAAATCCCAGTCACCCCCTACCTCTTATGTCCTTGGCTGGGGCTGCTTTTGCCACTTTTGCCTTTAAAGCCCCAGACTCACGCTTGGCCTTATAACACCTCTGTCAGCAGGCAGAATCATTCATCTCACTGAGGCTTATGAAGTCCTTGACTTCTCCCGGGTTGCAGTATTGTTGGGCAGCTGTACCATCTCGTCCAGAAGGGATGGATCTCATTGTGCAGAGAGAGCTTATGAGGAGTTAATCAATTAGAAATTATGAGTCTCTTCACACACTCATGTTAAACAACATTTGTTTACCCTGCTGGAAAGGAAGTTCATTACTTATTGCGAATTTCATGCATACACCTCGCAGGGCTGCAGATGGCACTCCAAAGGTACTTGAGAAGGAGGTTGTGGCCAGCTGCTGAGAGCTGTCTGACTCTACCTTCCTGCATGGGCTAGGGTTAGCTGTGCAGCCACACTGAGGGGGTCTCTGACTTTTTTTTTTTCTCTTCTCAGACTCATCCCACACAAACTGCCTTCCTCTCCAGTGTTGACCTGCACACTCACTGCTCCTATCAGATGATGTTGCCTGAGTCCATAGCTATTGTTTGCTCCCCTAAGTTTCAGGAGTAAGTATATGGGACACAGTTCGGGGGGCTTTACAAGGAGACAGTGGGGGAAAAGGTCTGTATTCTTAAGACCTTGTTCTCTATGAAATAGATTGTGGTATTAATTGGCTATTCTGAAAGGCTTCCTTTTAAGCTCCTTCTCCTGATAAACCTGTTGTGCTTGTTTGAAAAGATATCCAAGCAACAACTTAGGTGCTTTTCTAAGAAAAGGACATAAGAAATTTGAAGTGTTTGACTTGAAGCAGTAGGCATTTTGAAAGATGGATGTCAGATTAGAAATTTCAAAATCAGACAAATTTCTCAATGTTAACTTCTTTTTCATTCTAAACCCTGTTACTTACTGTAAATTCCCCTAGCAAAATGAGTGTGGTGGCAGTGATGAGTCATTCTCTAACTCTGATTCATTCACTGGAGAAGAGGCCTGTGAGCCCGCATACCTCTGAAGCTATCTCAAAATGAACTCCGCCTTGCTCTGTGTGTGTGTGTGTGTGTGTGTGTGTGTGTGTGTGTGTGTGTGATTGGCGGGCCGCATTTGCTTGATTCTGGGCCTGCTTTTTCTTTTTTTCAGAACCGGATTCTTTAAACTAACTGATCATGGACTAGAGGAAATTTCTTCCTGTCGCCAGAAAGGATTTCATCCACACAGCAAGGACCCGCCACTCTTCTGTGTATGTATCTATACAGAAGAAGTTGGGGCTGTGCCTCAAGCAGGGAGGACGATCTGAGCTGATGAAGTGCGCTGTACTCTCTGACCCATATTTAAGATCAACCTTATCACCTGTCTTTCCAGATCGCCCTAACAAGGACATACAGGGGAAGCAGGTGGGGACAGGAACGGATTGGAGTCAGCTCTGCCACTTGTGGTCCCCGTGCCTTTGATTGGGCTACTTAACCTTCCCGGGCCTCAGCTTTCTCACATGTAAACAGGGATGATAATAATAATAAAACCTAGTTAATAGGGCTTTCAAGAGGATTAAATAAAATAATATGCAGACAGTACCTACTGCCGTAAGCTGGCTCATTAACTATTGGGTTGTTTTTCTTCATCAACATCAGCTGCTAAGCCTATACTTCAGTAGGAGATTTGAAATCAAAGGAATAAAGCCACTTAAGACAAGAAAAGTAAACTTGATTCTAGAATTTTATTTAGCTAATAGAGATTTTTATGGCCTTCTTAGGAAGTTTTCCCCCTAAGTTGTATTCCGTGAATAAACACTATCAGTTGCTGAAAACATAAGATCAGCATGTGTCAGTATATGCCCCTCAAACCTGATATGATAGTGTTGCCTCACTCCATCTGTCCATGGAGTATTGTTTCTTTTAGGTTTACTGAAAAGTGACCAAAATGGAAGAGAGAATCAGAAACTTGTCACATGAAAGGAACTGGGGGCGTGTAGAAGAGAAACTCCAGGGAGAATCCGAGAACTGAATTTAATGTTGGAAGAAATGTCATATAAAAAGATATTGTGTGCATTTCCATGTAGAACTAAAACCGAGAACCCATGGAATGACAGTTTTCAGCTGAGAATGAGAAACAGCTTTCTGACAGATCTGTTCAAAAATAGCTTGGTCTGTGGAATGGTGCACCCGAAATCTGTATAATTTTGTTAACCAGTGTCACCACAATAAATTCAATAAAAAGGAAAAATATATTAGGCTAAAAACTCTTAGAGAAAAGCATTAGAGTAGAAAAAATGGGTTAGTCTTCCGTGAAATGTAATAAATGTCTAGTTGCCATGATGTTGAAACAGAAGCCGCACAATCCTCCCCAAATGCCCGGGTTTTCAGTTATAAAAGCCCCTTTACATGCCAAAAGAGAGCATGCCCCATGCCAGTAGGTGTGCCTTATTATCCGGTTGACATAGTGACCCAAAAAACTGCAATGAGTTCAGCAATTCTTTTAGATAAATGTATATCCAGAGTATAGATATATTCGAAAAGCAAGTGAGGCCACGCGGGCCCACCCTGATTCAGGGCGCTGGCAGAGACTGGTGGAGGCGGCGATTCCCAGCCCCCGCACCGTAGCTGCCAGTTAAGGGGCAGTCTGGCTTCCAGACTGGGAACCACTGGCCAGAATGAGCATTTTAAATAAGAAATTTTGAAACATGACTTCAGAATTTTCCAGGACTTTCCATTTCTTTCTTTTTCCCTGTTACAGAGCTGCAGCCACGTGACTGTTGTGGACAGAGCAGTGACCATCACAGACCTTCGCTGAGAGTTTAACTCAAGCCCCTCTCAAGAACTATAAAACCACATCAGTGTACTGTAGCCCCTTAATTTAAACTTTCCAGAAAGCTTTGGAAGATTAATTAGACAGAATAGAAAGTGAGTATCACCTGGGGGAGAACTGATTCTCTATTGCTGGCTTGAAAAGAAATAATTGAATATATTTTTAGGCAAGTCTGGAAAACAGCATGATCATGCTAAAGCAGCTTTCCAGTCTGCCTGTAACTAAAAAATTAAGTTGAAACAATGGTGTAAAGTCCTGGCTGGGTGGCTCAATAGGTTGGAGCATCGCCCCGTACACCAAAAGGTTGCGGGTTTGATCCCCTGTCAGGGCACATGCTTAGGTTGCAGGTTCCATCTAGAGTTGGGGCGCGTACAGGAGGCAACCAATCAATGTCTCCCTCTCTCCCTCTCTCCCTCTCTCTCTCTCTCTCTCTCTCTGTCTCTCTACCCCCCCACCCTCCTTCCCTCCCTCTCCCTCTCTCCCTCCCTCCCCCTTTCTCTTTTTCTCCCCTCCTCCTTTCTCTGTCCTTCTCCCTCCCTTCCTCTCTCTCTAAAATCAATAAAAAACATATCCTCGGATGAGGATAAAAAAAGGAAAAAAATGATATAATGAACACTCATATGTTCTTTGTTCTAGATTCACCAATTGCTAACATTTTTTTTCTTTCAGCTCTCCTAATTTCTCTGCCAACTTGTTTATTGTTTACCTCTGGACTAATTAAGGGCATCTATGCAGAAATTTGGAAGCCATTCAGAAAATCTCTGGGTTTTCCTGTGGTTTATGGCAATATTAATGAAGTTTATTGCAAGGGCCAGGGACAGCTCACTATGTCTGACCAGATGATGAGGCCTGAAAACCCTGAAGAATGATTTTGTCAGGAATTATTGTTATTTAACAGATATTTCAGGATATTTTTTTCCTCTACAATAAAATAACAGTTAACTTATCTGTGTATGTGTGCTCTAGAGAGATCTGTTTGGTCAAACATTGTCTAAACAGATTAACTAAAAGGACTAGTTGTTTGGTGATATGGGATTGGAGATGGACCGCCATGAAGGTGTGCCCCAGTTCACTTTCAGTTGTCGTCCCGTGTTTGTTGTCCACCTGTTGCCACCATCCAGGGCTGTGAAGTCATCTGTTCATTTTGGTGCTGTCTCAAGTGGGTCATCCATTCACTTCCTCCTCCTGCCCTAAAAGCTTTCAGACGAAGATAACAGAGCCTTTATTTGGAGTGCCACGTTACGTTCCAAATAAATTATTCCATTCCCATGCCACCCCACCCTACCAAGTTTTTGTGTTCGCTGTTCTTTTCTGACTCAGGCAACATTTAGAAAGGTGTTTAAAACTGCAATTGATCCTGTGTTTTTTTCCTATGAACTGAACCTGTGTTCTAACGTGGCCTAGAAATAACTGACCACTCAGGTGGGGACACAATAGTAAATAGCTTGGCTAGGAAAGCAGAGATTTCTTTTTACATCAAAATTCTGTGGGGAAAATGTATGAAGTTTTGCTTCATTTTAAAATTTTATGTCCTAAATATGTTTAGTCTTTATCACTTATGTTAGTAGCATTTAATTTTTTTTCCTGAAAACCAGTCTCTATATTCTTGTTCTTCTCTGGGTGCTTAACCTCCAAGGCACTGGAAATTTTTTGTAATGCAATTTTTGTGTAGGTAGGAATGTGGGGCCAAGTAGGGAAGAGTACCTCACCTGTCACTGTCCCCCTTTCCTGGACTCTTCCACCTTGCTCTCACAGTCCTGCCATTTCCTGGTCCTGTACTTTCATAAAGTTCATCCCTTCCATCCATTCTCAGTGCTACCTTTCACTAGAACTATCGCAGTAGGTTTTTACCAGTTCTCTTTGTCTTCAGTGTTTCTTGATTCTAGTCTGTTCTGCCCAGTTCATTCAGGAGAAGCTTCCCACATTATAGCCATTCTCACCTTTCCTCTCTTGCTCAAAAACCTGCAATAGCTTTCCACTGCCTAAAACCTAAATTTAGCCTTTATTCAGAAATTTCTACATATGGTCACATAAAGTTCTTGGCCCTGGCTACACATTCAAATAACTGAGGAGTTTTTAAATACTTGTGTTCCGCCCACCACCTCCCACTAGTGAAATTGGGGGCTCCAGAGATTGTGTTTTGTTTGTGTCTTCCTCTCAAGCTGTTAGGATTCTCCAGCACAGCCAGGGTCAGGGTTGAAAACCAGTGTACCAGTCACTTATACCTAAGAATCGTGTGCTCTCTTTTAATTCTCTGCAAATCAGAGGCACTCGGCAAATGTTTGTTGAAACTAAGTGAACTGCATATATCACATGCTGCAAGCACATTGATCACTTACTGTTTACCAAGCTGCCATATTTTCTTACCTCTGCACCTGTGCGCAAGAAAGCTCGGTGGCCAGCCGGGCTCAGGAAATCAGCTGCAGGTGCCCTCTTGGCACCTGCTGCAGTCTCACCATGGCCGAGGCACTTCGCACAGGACACCGTGTGTGTCTCTCTCCACGCCACCTCTGTGGGAGAGACTCTTGTGGTGTCAAGCCAGCCGGCGAGGAGGGAGGGAGGCTGCACAAGCTGGTGAGAGAAGAGGAGCCAGAGTTGTAGGGAAAGGAAGAAATGAATGTTGCAAAGAAAAGGGAATTAGACCATGAAACCCGAGGAAAGTTTATAGTGAAAGTAACAACTACTCAGCAAAGAGACTGACTCCTTGCTGCTCTCCCAAGCCACGCAGGTGCCATGTTTGCTGGCCTGGGCTGAGGGGAGAAGAAGGGCTGTGCCTGGCGAAGTGCCATGGACCAGGTGCAGAGAAACTCTGGGGAAGCTGCTTCGCTGGGGTTTGGGGCAGGCCTGTGTTTTGTTTGTTTGTTTTTGATGATCACTTTCAAGTACTCTTAGTTAAACGAGACCAGAGAGGAAGAAGGAGAAACCACTTCCGCATTTATCATGCTGCCTCACATACCGGACACCTCAAAAGGCAGCCTGGGGAGAACTGTTCCCCAGTGGGGCTGGGGCCATGGTGGATGTTTGTAGCTTCAGAGGCAAGGGTTTTAACTCTCATTTTGGTACCCCAGGATTTAAAATCATAATGACTATCCCCTTTTGACTGTGGATTGCTTCTTCTGGGTTTCAGTTACCGTAGTGGAAGGAAAAACTATTCACGTGGGGGTTGAGAGGAATAAAGTGTTCAAGGAGCCAGGCTTTAATGGAATGAAGGCCCAGTGAATCCTGCAGCTTTGGTCTGTTTCAAATGGATTTTGAGAACAGTTTAAGGACCAGACCAGATGTTGTTCTCCAGAACACAGCTTGCCAGCAGGTATTGTGCCTCCCTCCCCCTCCACCAAGCACCTCAGGGCTTCAACCCCACCTGGGTTTGGAGACCAGTTTGTCCAAAGATCTTTCAGTCCTATGAGTCCAGAGTGGTAGGTACTGCTGAGTCAGGGCTCATTTCCCTTTGTGAGGAGCTTTGCTTCAGGCACTGAGAAGGCCTGAAGCAAAGATCAGGACCATTGAAACATTCAAGACTTTGTTTCTAGGCCCAGCTGTTCATTGACCAGCGACTCACTTAACTTCCCAGACTTCTTTATAATCTGTAATATGAGATCAGTCTAATATGCCTACCTAAAATAAGGGCAGAATGAAATCTATATGCAACTATGAGAGTTGGAAGATACTATAAAGACCTAAGATATTTGTTTCTTGTATCTCTCAAAATGTTAGAGGTGTGGCTGCTACCACCTACTAGACCTCTGTCCCATCCAACTTCCAGCTAGAGGACTGTTTATTCTTTGTCATTAGCTGGCTCTCAGCTCCAGATATCTCATATGGTCTGTCCTGATATTCTCAGCTGGAAAACTGAGAATCTCAAGAACCAGAAGAAACTTTCCAAATGTCTCCTCATTTTCCCTAAGACCGAGAGCAGAGCCAAGACCTAGAGTTTGCACCATGTCTTTTATCCTTTGGCTCCACTCCACTCTGGTTTGAACCTCTCACTTTTGTTCCACCTACTTCTTGAGGTGAAAGAAGAGGAAGAGAACTTTGACCCTCTTTACAGAAGTCTTCACTCCTTCACCCAGGGTTGAATTTTTTGTTAACCTAAGCTTACTTGGTGTTAGAACCTGGGCCTTACACTTACAGGATGTGTCCAGCATCACTCATTGTGCCAGTCAGATCCAGAATCCAGCCCTTTGTACTGCATAACCAGGACTCTTGTGTCCTTTGGTGATTAAACCTGCTTCCTTTCGGGCTTGGTTCAAGTTCGACCTCCTCCAATGTCTAGTGGTCAGTTCACTCCAAGGGCTTCTCCTTCTTTGAATTCTGGTGGCATTTATAGCATGTTTCTCACAATTTCATGCGTGTGTGGTTTGTTTATTTTGTTTTTGTTTTTTGCTTGTTTGCAGTGTGTTCTCATTGTCTTCTTACATGAGTCATATCTCTGAACTGTCATGTAAACTCTGTACAGGTAGGGACCATGTTGCTTTTCAGCACTATGTTGAGTGCCTTTCAGTCACCCTAGCACTTCCTTACTGTTTTTGGCTCAGCCCTTTCTTGAAATAGTCTCGCTGTTGTTGAATTATGTGTCAGGAAGCCAGTTAGACATATGCCCTAACTTTGAAGAGCTCTACCTTTACCTTGTAGGAAAGGTCTAAATGCCATGACTCAGACATGGTATCTTGGCCCTGTGTTGCCACCCCAGCGTCACCTGTGCTGAAGGCCTGAATATGAGCATGAGCTTCAGCAGAGAGAGCCAGTGGTTCAGCTCTGCTTCCAGCAGCCAAGATAGATGGTTTTCCTGCCCAACACACTCACTCAATGGGTGTCAAAGGAAGGCGTACCTGCAATGAAGACTGAAAAGGGGAACTCATAAAGGTGAAAGGAGACCAGGAGATAGCGATACCACTATATTATTACAGAAACCATGGAAGGCAACAGTTTAAAGGAAAGAGGGGAGTAGTGTTAAATGGTTCAGGAGAAATTTTCTGGGCTAAGGACAAAGATGAGTCCAAGATGGGATCTGGCACTTAGCAGAGGTCTTCCCTGACAACCCCACCTAAAACACTTCCACTCCATCACTCTGTAACAGCTTTTTTACTGTCTGTGCAGCAGCGTCATTAGCTGAAGTCATCCAGTTGATTTCTTGCTTATGTATCTCCTTAAGTAACTCCTTGAAAAGAGCAACTTTGTATCGTTCACCCTTATATCCTCTGCTCCTATAACAGTGCCTGACACTCAGTAAGGCAGAATAAATGCACAGACTTGTCCAAAGTGACCCAGTTAGTAAGTGGGAAAGCTTTGGCTGGAGTTGAGGGACAGAGCAGTAACTATGCACACATTCTGAATAATGATTTAAAAGATTGTACAATTTTAAAATTAACAAGTTAATCATACCATAGGACTTTTGTTCTATTTATTTATTATTTTGTTCTATTTATTATTTTGTTCTATTTTAACTTTTAGAAGGTAAATAAGGAAAGCAGGAGAAAATAAATACTACATATCCAGTAATTCATCTTTATTTAGAGATGAACGATAATGCAATATCACAAATCAAAACTTCTGAAATTTTCACAAGTTGTACAGAGAAGAAAATTTAGAACTTAAAATGCTTTAATAAAAAAAAAAATCAAAAGATGCCCTGGCTGGTGTGGCTCAGTGGATTGAGTGCTGACCTGCGAACCAAAGCGTTGCCGGTTTGATTCCCAGTCAGGGCACATGCGGGGATTGCAGGCCAGGTCTGCAGTAGGGGGTGTGCAAGAGGCAACCACACATTGATGTTTCTCTCCCTCTCTTTCTCCTTCTATTCCTCTCTCTCTAAAAATAAATAAAATACTTTTTTAAAAAATCAAAAGGTATGAATTAAGCGTTTAACTCAAATTAGAAAGATAATGAAATATACTAGGAAAGCCAAAAAGAAAGAAATATGAAAATAGATGTTACTGATTTTAAAATGAGAGAATTGGTAGATATATGGATAGTCATTCTTTGAAGAAAAAAAGTAGCCAAAGACAGAAAAAAATTGGATACAACAAATGTACATTATAAAAAGTCCTATATAGGACAGTCAAGATGGAGGCATATGTAAACACTCCTCACCTCTTTGCACAACCACAGCAAAAATTACAACTAGACTACAAAACAGATATCACCCAGAAATGTCCGGAAATCAAGCTGTCTGGAAGTCCCACGACCAAGGATTTAAAGAAGCCACATTCATCCAGGCAGGTAGGAGGGGCTGAGATGGGCAGAGAGCACAGAGAGGTGAAAAGGAGAGGAGACGCAGAGATGTGGAAAGGGCAGTCCCGCATCTGTGTGTGGTGGATAAAAATCAAGAGGGATACCTCAGGAACAAGGGATTCCAGTCCCAGACCAGACTACCCAGCCCAGGGTTCCAGCGTCAGTAAGATAAGTCCCTATAACCTGGCTGTAAAAACCGGGGAGGGGGGTTGGGGTGGTAGAAGAAACTGCTAGATTCTTAAGAGATTCCTCTTAAAGAGCCTCCAGTGGAGTTAGCCACTCCCTCCCTCTGGGTTTCAGCACCAGGGCAACAGCTGGAAGGGCACTAGTGGCATACGGTGAGAAACTGAAGTGACTGGCATCGGGTTGAGTGCCCAGAGACTGCTTCCTCCCAGGCAAAACTCCAGAGGCAGGCAGTGGGATTGTCCCCTCTCCAAGCCCTCCCCCCACAGAGCCTCAGAGTGGTGACAAGGGTTGTCCCACCCTGGTGATTACCTAAGGCTCTACCCTATACAATTTATAGGTGCACTTTTCTACAATAGACCACGCTACTAAGACAGGAAGTCAAAGCAGCTCTACCTAGTGATACCCAGAAACAAACACAGGGAGGCTGTCAAAGTGAGGAAACAAAGAAATACGGCCCAGATTAAAAAACAGAACAAGACTCCAAGAAGAGTACTAAATGAAATGGAGATAAGCAACCTATCAGATGCAGAATTCAAAACACTGGTAATCAGGATGCTCAAGGAACTCACTGGGTACTTCAACAGCATAAAAAAGACCCAGGTGGAAATAAAGTTTACATGAAGTGAAATAAAGAAAAATCTGCAAGAAACCAACAGTGGAAGGGATAAAGCTGAGAATCAAATCAATGATTTGAAATGTAAGGAAGAAAAAACATTCAATCAGAACAGCAAAAAAAAAAAAGAATTCTAATAACCTAAGGATAGGCTAAGGACCCTCTGGGACATCTCCAGATGTACCAACATCCAAATCATAGGGGTGCCAGAAGGAGAAGAGGAAGAGCAAGAAATTGAAAACTTACTTGAAAAAATAATGAAAGAAAACTTCCCTAATTTGGTGAAGGAAATAGACATACAAGTTCAGGAAGCACAGAAAGTCCCAAACAAAATGGATGCAAAGAGGACCACACCAATACACATCATAATTAAAATGCCAAAGGTTAAGGATAAAGAGAGAATCTTAAAAGCAGCAAGAGAAAAGCAGAGAGTTGCCTACAAAGGAGTTCCCGTAAGACTGTCAGCTGATTTCCCAAAAGAAACCTTGCAGGCTAGAAGGAACTGGCAAGAAATATTCAAAGTGTTGAAAAGCAAGGACCTACAACCTAGACTACTCTATCCAGCAAAGCTATCATTTAGAATTGAAGGACAAATAAAGTGTTCCCAGACAAGGTAAAACTGAAGGAGTTCATCTTCACCAAGTCATTATATGAAGTGCTAAAGGGAATACAGAAGAAAAAGAAGATCAAAATGATGAACATTAAAATGGCAATAAATTCACAACTATCAATAATTGAATCCAAATAAAAGACTACACAAACAAACAGAACAGAAACAGAATCATAGATATGGAGATCATTTGGAGGGTTACCAGGTGGGAGGGGGAACGGAGTAGGGGGAAAAGGTGCAGGGATTAAGAAGTACAAATAGGTAGGGACAAAATAGATGGGGAAGTTAAGAGCACTATAGGAACTTCTATGCATGACCCATGGACATGAACTAAACGGCGTTGGGGGATTGCTGGAGGGAATGAGAGTACTAAGTGGAGAGGGGCAAAGGGGGAAAAATTGAGACAACCATAATAGCATAATCAATTAAAAATTTTTTAAAAAGAAAGTCCTATATATAACTGGGCTAATGAATTTGCTACTCAATGAAATAGATGGTTTTTTGGTTAAAGAAAAAAAAGAAAACTATACATGTGAATGAAACCACAATTATCTTAACATAAGTAAAGGACTTAAAAAATCAATATTCAATGAATTAGTGGAAAGAGAATGCAAGTATTATGTAGAGACACTTCTATGAATGAGTTCTTTCAAACGTGCAAGGAACAGATCATTCTTATGCCATTTTTTATTGTTGTAAAAAAGAAATCACATTACCTAAAACTTGCCATATAAACCCTTTTAAGGGTACAGTTCAGTAGAGTGTTAAGTATACTCACGTTATTGTAAAAACAATCTCTGAAACTTTTCATCTTGCAAAATTGAAACTCTGTACCCATTAAACCACGTCTCCCCTTTTCGTCCTTCCCCAGACTCTGGCAGCCACCCTCCTGTCTTCTGTCTCAATGAATTTGACTTCTTTAGGTCATACAATATTTTTATTTTTGTGACTTGCTTATTTTACTTAGATAATGTACTCAAGGTTCATCTATGTTGTAACATGTCAGAATTTCCTTCTTACGGCTGAATAATATTCCATTGTGTGTATACAACTCATTTTGTTTATCCATTCATCCAATAGTTGACACTTGGGTTACCTCCACTTCCTGGCTATTGTGAATAATGCTGCTTTGGACATGAATGTATCAATATCTCTTGCTGTTTTAATTGTTATAGAGCATAGGAAAATAAGAAAACCAACATAATTCATTTTTGTGAACATACCTAATAAATTGCATTCATACACATACTTCACACCATTTTCAATAATACATATGCAAAAATACTAAATAAAGCACTAACAAATTCATCAATACAGTAAAGGAGTAATGTTTCATAACTGCCAGCATGTGTTGTGCAGCTCTGTTTAGAATTTGCCCATGACCCCTCAGCTAGTCGGGGGTACACTAGAAAGGCAGCCCAGGTGCACCTGAGTCCAGAGCCCAGATTGCATTTGGTGAGTTTGTTGAGAAGGTAATGATGGCCCCATAAAAGAAATCCACTGATACAATACAGCACAGAAGTAGGTCAAAGGAGAAAAAATAAAAACCACAGACCCAAGAGTCTCTCATAGATAATAAAGTATTTGAAGATGAAAGTCAAATTTATTATTTCTTTTTAAAACTCCCCTAGTAAATTTGGAAAGAAAGAGGTTTCATTGACATGATAAAATATGTCTTCTGAAACAACACCTAGCATCATGTTTAATAAAGAATGTTGTCAGGGGCAAGACAGACCCATCCTGACTACTGCCATTCAATAGTGTCCTGAGAGGATAAGTTAGCCAATGTAACGAAGCAGGATAAAGGGGTGACTACTAGAAAGGAGACACAGTTTTTGGCTGCAAACTAAGTATCTACCTAGAAACCTGAAGATAATCATAAAAAACAGAGCTAACGAGAGAACAGCAAGGATGTCCAGTAAAATGTATATATAAAATTTCTAAAATAGCTTTTCTAGTACAGGTAGTAGTTGTGATTGGGTGGGGAAAAAATTTATTCACCCTAGCAACCAGAGCTATGAACTACCTTGAAACAAAACTAACAGAAAACATGCAAGACTTACATGAAGAAAACTAACTACTAAGGTTTACAGAGGGACATGAAAGTAAATAGACAGGTAAGCAATATTCCATGAGGGAAGACTTAATGCTTAAAAGATGTTAACCTCCTTTAATCCACAAATTTAAATGTACATCTGCAAAAATATGAACTTGAAAGAAATATTTTAAAGTTAACCTGGAATAAGTGAAATAACCACTTGTTAAAATTGAAAGAAAAATGGGGGAAATTTTATTACCAAATAACTCTTATTATAAACCTATATGTTAGAATAATATCGTACTGGTAGAGGAATAGATTAAGAATTTGCAAACTTTATTGCTGGAGGAGATAACACTTAACTTGCAGAAGTGCACAGGACTCTAAATGAGTGCTGTTAAATTTCAAAACCACATTTTTTTTTAATTGTTATTCAATTAAAGTTATCTCCATTTTCCCCCATTACTCTCCCCTGCCCTACCCAGCCCCCACTTCCCACATTCAGTCATCCCCTCCCCCCATTGTCTTTGTCTATGGGTCCTTTATACCTGTTCCTTGGCTTGACCCTTCCCCTTCTTTCCTCCATTATCCCCCTTCCACCACCCCGCTGGTCACTACCAAACTACGTTCTTAACCACAAGGCCATACTGGCCTCCTAAAATATACATATACACATCCATTAGTAAAAACCCTGAGAAATAAGTACACCAAAATATTAATATTAGTTATCTGTAGGTGATGGAATTATTATCTTTTTTCCCCCTCTCTATACTTTTTTTAATTCGCCAAATATTCTGCAGAGAACATGTATTGTTTTTATAACTGGACAAAAAGGATATTTCTAATATTTTCAAAAACCAAAGCTCCACTGCCCCGTGAGTGTGGGAATCCAGCCAAGACCTTATTCTTGGACAGCATCAGTGAAGGGGCCTTGGGAATGCTCTCGGGCACAGCCGCAGAGGCATGTCATATATGGAAACCTTCCATGAGGGTGACCTCACCACTGGAACCCATTCAACATAAACCTTCCCTGCAAGAGCTAGTAGAGAGCCTTGGACAAAAGTCTGGAGGGTAAAGTCTGGAGCCGAGAAAGAACTGACCCAAGGAGAGGACTGCTGGGCTTATGACCTGAAGAAGACCAGTGTATCCATCTGGACTTAGCCAGCCCCCTCTGTGATGAGTTGCTATGGAAGGATTACTTTTCCTCACCTCCATGTCCTCCAAAAAGGAACTCCCACAATGGCCCAGGGAAATTTCTTTTTCCTGGGCCTCGGTGAGAACATGAGATGTTACTGTTGTTGGATAAATGGTAATGGGTTATCTGTGGGTGAAAGAAGTGGAAACATCCCTAAAAGAAGGCACTATTCTTAGATAATCCTAAATCATTCTCTCTAATTAGCTTCCTCATCCCTGGCAGTCTTGTCTCTTCCCCTCACTTCACCTTTAAAAAACCCAACAGCATCACACCCAAGCACAACTTCACCAAAATATGGTCCAGCCATCTACAGCACTGGCCCCTTTGCCACACTGAACAGCCCTTAAATCCCCAGGCCCACCATATTTAAGCATCTGTGCCTAGAACTTCTGTCGCCCCTCATTAACAGGTCTAGAGGCAAAAAGTCCCCCACGGGTGCTTATTTAGCTCAAGTTATAAAAACTGTCTGGGCACTGAAGAGCTGTAACAGAGCTGTAGTCAAAGACCGGCCTCACGTTTATAAAAAATGGGGCTGTCAGCTTGTGTCGGCTGTCGGAGGACATGCACTACCTAGCTGTCATCCAGATTTGGTCTCACACGAACTCCCGATCCAGCGTAACTGCTCCAACGCGGCTTCCGAGTCTGCCCTCCTTGTGGGATTCCTTTCTCACTGCAAGGTGTTGTCAAAGTAAAGTATTTTTAAGGCAGTGAAAAATGTTGTCTAAGCCCTAACTTCTATGAGGTCCTGAGTGGCCTCTTCCCATTTTGGTTGTTCGCCTTCTTCACTGGACTCGTTCAAGGGTAAGCTGGCTGCCCGGGAATTCTTATGCCAAGTAGGAAAAGCGGGATCGATATTTGTGGTAACATTTTGAAATTCAGACTGGTTCTAAATTATCTGCATTATGTTGTTATGGGAGAGCCTTCCCTTCAGAACACAAGTAGTGCTTCCAATAGTTCTCAGTTCATACCACACTGCAAGTGTATTTTTCCCCTCAGCACCAGGAGAGGGTGTGATGCCGAGGGTGTGAGAACAGGCTCTGGAGCCAGACTGGCCTGGGAAGAAGGATTCCTGGCTTCTCCTGGCAATGTCACTTCGAGAAGTGTCTTATCCTCCCCAGCTTCAAAGTCCTCAACTCTGAAAAACGTGAATAATGCTAGGATTAAACAAGAAAATGCATACGCAGGGCCGAGTCCAATGCGTAGCTCGAGGACACAATCAATGGCAGCCATCGATAATAACAACAACGGCAACAACGGCGAGGCCCCGGGCCAAGAGTCTGCCCCAAATCACCCTCTGGGGGCTCTCGTCCTTGCCTAGAGAGTTGGGCAGAGGGCCCTAACAACCCAGGTCCTGCCGAGGCCTTTCCCAGGGAAACTACGGCCTCTAATCCCAAAACGCTTTCACTTACAAGCCTCGCTTCTGGGTGTGCAGGCCTGAATGTTAGGTAAAGCTTGACTTTAGAAGAGCCATCCCGCAGGGCGGCGACTGACCAGCTTTTAAAGCCCTCCAGCCCTGATGGGGCTCAGCTGCTTGGAGCATTTTCCTGTAAACCGGAAGGTCATGGGTCCCGCCGGTCAGGGCGCGTGCCTAGGTTGCGGGGGATTCGGTCCTTGGTTGGGGTGTGTCCAAAAGATGTTCTTCTCTCACATAGCTATTTTTCTGTCTCTGTCTGTCTGTCTGTCTGTCTGTCTCTCTCTCCCCCTTCCCCTTTCTCTATAATCAATGACCATGTCCTCAGGTTAGGATTAAAAAACAAACAAACAAACAAACAAACAATGAAGCTACTCCTGTCTGCAGGGATGAGGATAGGGCCCCGGGGCACCACAACTCAAGGGCCTGCCAGGAAGGAGTGTGGGAGTTTGCAGAGACAAACGCCTGGTAATAAGTAAGGAAAGGAGCTGGGATCCTGGGGCACCTCCCAGGCCAGCTCAAGGCTCCGGACACTCGGAAAATGGAGTGTAGTTTGTTTCTAGCTCCTCCAGAATTGGGGTCATCCCAGAGGGCTGGTGGGAAAAGGCAGGTGTCTTTGTCGTGAGCTGGCTAGGCGGTTTCAAAGTTTTCCCCTCGGGCTGTTGTTACTTCTCCATTGGGCACTGACGATCCAAACTCTGGCTTTCGTGTAAGTGCAAGCCGCTTGCGTACAATAGTTCAAACACTTTCATCCTCCCTTATTCGCGACCCCTCCAGTGGGACACTCATAGCCCCTCTCTTGGGTGGGGTATTGACGAGAAGCCTCCAGCGCAGCCACCTTCCCTGTGCCCATTACCTTGTGAGGCAGCCTCAGATTGGGGGTGGTCAGTCTGCCCCATCCCCACCGCCTGCCCCGTCTCTCATCACCCTCCTCCAACCGCTCGCAGGTGGGCTCAAGGCAGATTAGTATGGCTGCTGCAACAGCAGACACCCAAGCACAGAAGAACTATCGTAGGCACCTGGATCTTCCAAATTGTCCTCTGGGGATCCTCCCTTACTTGGTGGGAGGTGCAGCCCTCTCCCTCCCCTACAGAGAAGGGAAAGAATCGCCTCTCCCCACCAAGGGAAGACTATGCTCTCAGCACAGTCTGCAGACTATGAAGGGAAGACTCAGTCTGTTCTCTCTAACTTATTTGCAGAGACACCTCAGGCAAGGGGCCCAGCCGGTTAAGCTTCCGCTCAGGAAACCCTGGGGGAGGTGTTGGGCTCCATTTTTGGCCATCTCCTAGAGCCCGTTTGCAGTTGGGGCCATAGAGACAATTCCAGGGAAATAGAGGAATGTTCGTTCAACATTTTGAACACAGATAGAATGTAATCCTCTTTTTCCAATCCTCTATTTTCCTGACTTTTTTGTGTGCGTCTCCTTGTTCAATTGGTTACTGAAAAACTTGTGTTAAAATCTCCAAATATGATCATAAATTTTTTTTCTCCTTTTTGTTTAGAAAATTTTTGTTTTCTCTCTCTCTCTCTCTCTCTCTCTCTCTCTCTCTCCCTCCCTCTCAAATGTCCCGTTTATATTCAGGACAGCTCCTTGCCTTAAAACCTACTTTGATGTTGCTATAACTTCATTTTGATTAGTGCTTTACTTTCAATCTTGCATTTTAAGTGCATCTCTTGGTCAATTTAATACTATTAAATGTCCAGTCCACCAATCTTTATCTTTTACCTCACAATTTGCTTTCTATTGTTCCCACCTGTTTTATCTTTTTTCTCTCCTTTCTTGATTTCCTTTGGATTAATCGAGTGTTTTTTATTTTTCTAATTGTTTTCTCCTCTATTAGCTTATTAGTTACACATTCTTTTTCTTTTAAAGATTACCCTAGATATTAAAACATTCATCTTTGCTTCATTAACATTTCATGTAAAATAGTAACTTTCTCCTTCCAAGACAATGCAAGGATCTTAGAACATTTTAACTTCTTCGTACCCCCTCCTCATGTTAGTGTTACCGTTATTGTGCATTATAATTTCTATGTATATTTTAACCCCCACAAGACATTATTACTTCTGTTTTGTATAGTTAATATTTATGCAACTTGTGCACATATTAATCCTTTCCATTGTTCTTTGTCCCTTCTTGAATTTCTGTGCTTCCTACTATGATAATTTTTCTTCTTCCTAAAGCATTCTCCTTAAGGCAAGTTGCTGCTGATGAATTATTTTAGAGTGAGGTTCTCTGGAAATGTCTTTATTTCCTTTTTCAGGATATTTTCACAGGGTATATAATTATAAATTGTATCTATTTTAATTCAGTATTTTAAAAATGTTATTCCATTGTGAAAAGTTGGTTATAAGTCTTATTCCTATTCTTTTGAAGGTAACATTTTCAACCTGTTGCTTCAAATTTTTTCTTTTATTTTAGTCCCCCCACCTCCACACCACATACCATAGTTACAGTATGATATGCCTAGGAATGGTTTTCTTTGTATTTATCCTACTCGGGATACAGGGCACTTCTTAAACCTGTATCTTAATGTCTTTCATCAGTTTTGGAAATTCCTTGGCCATTATTTTTCAAATATTCTTTCTGTTCCATTCTTTCTCTCTTCTCCTTCTGGAATTGCAGTTACAAACATTTTAGACCTTTTCACCATAATCCACATTTATCTTTTTGTATTTTTTATATATTTCCAAAATATAGATTATTCGTGGTCTATTTCTACTGTTCTCTTTTTTTTCTCTCTCTCTTTCAGTTCTATTTCCTGGTATTCCTGATAATCTTTAAATTAAATGCCAGATGGTGTGGGCAAAAATTTGTAAAGGCTCTAGTATTATCTCCCTCTAGAGAGGATTTACTCTGATTTTGGCAGGTAGTTACAGATCACCTTGTTCCAATCTGGAACTGAACTTATTCAAAGCTGGGTTCATTTCCTTCTAAAGCCTGTTCTATTTCTGGCTTGCCCTTGCTCCTAGAGCATATTTTTTAAAGGCACCTGTGTTGGTCTGGGCTGTCCAGAGAAACAAAACCAATGGGGTGTGTGTGTGAGTGCAGCAGCCAGCAGGCTAGAGACCCAGGGAATAGTTGCAGTTTGAGGCCAAAGGCAGCCTGTTGGCAGAATTCCCTCTTCTTCCGGGAAGATCCGTCCTTTTCTATTAAGGCCATCTACTCACGGTATGAGACCCGCCCACATTATAGACGACCATCTGTGTTACTCAGAGTTCACTGATTTAAATGTTAATCACAGAAACATTAATATTTGACCAAATATTTGGATATTGTGGCCTCGCTAGTTGACAATAAAATTAACCATCATGGGTCCTGGTGGCAAGCCCGGAACGTCCGCCAGCGCTCCTCCTCCACAGGGGCTCCGAGCTCCAGCGTGTTTCTCCCCAGGCTCTTAAGTCTGCCAAAAGTGCCGTGAGCGTCTCCGTCGCTTAGTTACTGCTTCTTGCTCAGCTTCTTGGCCTCTGCCCTGTGCAGCATTAATACTGAAAGATGTTTCAAAAGGAAAATGGCTTAGAATGTCAGGTTACCCAAATGACTCCTCTCTCTAGAAACAGGATGGCCTCTCGCATCCTGTCTGCATTGGCAGTTCTCTGGTGCCTTCAAACACTTACTTTTTCATATTTTATCCTAGAGGGGAGATCATTGAGATGCTGAAAAGACATTTCATGAAATTTAACTCCCAATTAATAACTCTTAATAAATCTAGAATAAAGTAATCCTTAATGCAAAAATAATGCATGTAATATTGTAATACTTAATGAGGACACACTAGAGTAGGGTCCTCAGTGGTAGTGGGAGACAACATGCTCCAGCATTATCTGTGTAGCTAACAGGACAGCATTGCCTGGGTCTCATCTCAGATTTGATGAATTAGAAACTGTGAGGGTCGCAGGGGATGGGTTAAGAATAATAAATTAGAGACATTCTCATTAAAGGCAAGGATGCCAACTGTAAGAGTTAAACATCAAATATTATTCTAAAAGTTCTCAATAGTGACAAAAATATGATAATCAATAAAAGGTAGAAATATTGTTTAAAATAAATATTATTTTCAGATGATGTTATCTACCTAAAAAGAAAAATATCAAACAAGATGACTAGATATGCATGTATAATAATGTATTATACATCATATATATAATATATAATTTTATATGTCAGTAATCAGTTAGAAAAAATAACAAAAATGTTAACATAGTACCCATAAAAAATATAAAAACCGAATTAAAAAGCCAGAACTGTGCAGAATCTATAAGATGAAAACTTTGAGGTGTTACTGAGGAACATTAAGTCTTAAATAAATGAAAAAACACTAATGGAAAGTTGAACAATGTAAAGATATGAACATTTTCTAAATTAGTATATAAATCCAATGCAAATCCAATTAGGATCTAAATTTTTTCAGAGTATGTGGTGACAGAATTTCACAGAAGGACTTTAAAGTTTTCCTGAAGAATAAATGAGCAATAATAACCAAGAAATGTTTGAAAGAGAGTGATGATGCAATATTTACTTCAGAGGCATTAAAACCTAGAGTTATATTTGAAACAGTGAGACGCTGCAGCTGAAAGAAACAGACAAACACAGGAAGACGGCAGCATGTAGAAGGAGAGATATTTCAAGTTGCGGGTATGGTGTTGGCTAATTTACGGATGATATTGGCTGATCAATAAATGGTGTTGGGAAATAGCCCCTGAGGGAACAGAGAAGACAGTAGTGTTTGATCCCTATCTCATTGTTTAGAATGCGTTTGAAATACATTAGAATACATTTCAGCTGGATTTCAATATAATATAATAATAATCAAAGTGCCAGAATAACATGTAGTGAGTATTTACATAATTATGAGTTGAGGAATGCTTTTCTAAAGATAACTGCCATGAAGGATAGACAGATGTTATTATGATGAAAGGTAAAACTTTATTGAAGCAGTGTTTACCTGGCAATGATAACTGACTGGCAGAGGGTACCGGAAAACCTGGGTTGGGTCACGGCTATAGAGATATAAAGACTCATCGCACTCTTAAAATCTGTGTACTTTTTTCTCTCAACTTAAAAAAATAAGCAAAAATTCTGTTTGGAAAAAGGTGCTATGAAAATAAAATAAAAACAAATGACAAACCAGGAGTAAGTATTTGCAACATTCATGACCTTCAAAAGGTGAATTAATATCTTACTATATAAAGAACTATTGTCAATCAATAAGAAAATATTAAGCACTCTACTAACAGCAATGCAAAAGGCACCGACAGGCAGTTCACTAAAGAAGATATACAAATGGACAATAAGTAAGAAAAAGATGCATAATTCACTAATAATTCAGAATATTTCATTATAAATATCTCATTCAAAATATTTCAGGAAAAAAAGTGTGAAGTACACTTTTGTAAATACATGCAAATTAGAATCCGGTGCAGCACTATTTTTTATGTATTAGATTACAAAGATTAAAAGGTCTGATGCTCTCTGGCTGGACTGTAAGGAACAGAACACTCCTATACCTGAGTGGGAGAAAAAATTGCAGGTCCTTTCTGGACATTGGGTTTAGCAAAATGATTTATAATTAAAATGTGCATTCTACTTGACTAAGAGATTTCTCTTTTTGAAACCATCTAAGGAGATAATCCCAGATACACAGACAGAAATAAAACCTCATTACAGCATTGTTTATAACGGTGATAAATTGGAAACCACTTACACAGCCAACCAGTAAGGGACTGGTTCAATACACTGAAATATATGCAGCCAATAAAATCAATCAAGTTGCAAACCTATATTCATGGGCACAGAAAAAGAAATTCTAAGACATTTTTAAGTGATAAAGGTAGCATTTATTTATCTCTTCACGTGGCAGATATTTGCTGAGTACCCGCCTGTGTCAGGCCCTCCTCTAGGCAGCGGGGATACGGCAGGGACCAAAGAGCAAAGAAATTACTGCTTCCCTTCAGCTGGCATTCTAGTGACAAAGGAAAAGTAATAAAAAGTGAAATAAATTATGTAGTATCCAAAGTAGTATGTACACTAAGACATCATTTTTTTAATGTGTATACATATTGAAAAATGTCTGCAAAGGTGTTAGTTCCTGGTGGTTATCCGGATGACGCGGATATTCATTCTCTACTTCACACTTTTTTTCCTGAAATATTTTGAATGAAATATTTATAATGAAATATTCTGAATATTTTGAATATTCCTTTTAAATCAGAAGAAAATGAATGAATTTCTATTTTGACAAAAATAAGCTGACAAAACAGTATTTTTAAAAGTGCTTGAATAATTGATCTTTGCTATTTTCCTCTCTCAAAGATATTAAAAGATCAACAAATATCAAGTGGGACAAACTTTTTTATATTAAAAAGAAGCACTCATGTGCAACTCAAAACCGCAAGGTGGAATGACAGAAACTCTCATACATGGCTAAGGGAATGCAAGTGGTGCAGGAACTTTAGAAAACAGTCTGTAAATTTCTTATAAAACTAAACACACTCTCACCAAATGATCCAGGAATGGCACCCCATGGAAGCAGCTAAGATGCCCTTCAATAGGTGAAAGACGAATAAATTGTGCTACATCCAGATAATGGATTATTCAGCACTAAAAATAAATGAGTTATCAAACCATAAAACAACGAAGAAAACTTAGATGCATATTACTAAGTGAAAGAAGTCATTCTGAACAGGCTGCATATTGCATAATTCCAATTACATGACATTCCGGAAAAGTAAAAACCATGGAGACAATAAAAGATCAGTGATTTCCTGGAGTTGGTGTGAGCAGAGAGGGATGAGTAGTTGGGGCAGAGGGGAATTTTGGAACAGTGGAACTATCCTGTCTGACACCGCAATGATGGATGCAGGTCACTGTACATTTGTAAAAACCTATGGAATGTACACCACCAAGAGTGAACCCTAATGTGAACTATAGACTTTGGGTGATAATGAGGTGTCAGTGTAGGTTTATTGGTTGTAAAAAATGTGCCACTCTGGTTGGGGATGTTGATAGTGGCGGAGGCTATGAGTCTGGCGGAGGGGAGTAGGAGGTATATGGGAAATCTGTATTTTCTTCTCAGTTTTGCTGGAAACCTAAAACTACTTTAAAAAATAAAATCTATCTAATTTTTTAAAACCACCTCATACCCAATAGGATGTCTACTATCCAAAAAAAAAAAAAAAAGCAAACAGAAAATAGCAAGTGTTGGTAAGGATGTGGAGAAACTGGGGCCCTTGTATACACTGGCTGCAATGTAAAATGGTACAACCACTGTGGAAAACAGCATGGCTGTTCCTCAAAAAATTAGAAATAGAATTGCCACAAGATCTAGCAATTCCACTTTGGGGCATATCCATAAAAGAATTGAAAGCAGAGTCTCAAAGATATTTTTGTGCACCCATGTTTATTGCAGTATTATTCACAATAGCCAAGAGGTGTTCCTAAATGGATGAATGGATAAAAAAATGTGGGATATATATACAATGGAATATTATTCACCCTTAAAAAGAAAAGAAATTCTAAAGGCGGGGAAATGGCAATATTGTTCAATGGGTACACAGTATTAATTTTTTATGTATTGGATATTGGAATTTTTAATTAAATGTATTGGACTGACATTCATTAATAAGATTATATAGGTTTCAACTGTATAGTTCTATAACGCATCATCTGTGTATTGCATTGCGTGCCCACCAGAGTATCGATTTTTTAAGATGAAAAAGTTCTGGATATTGCACAACAAAGTGAATATACTTAACACTACTCAACTGTACCACCTTAAATGGTCAAGGTGGTATATTTTATGTTATGTGTATTTTACCATAGTTAAAAAAGAAGTGCTCAGCTCTTCTAAGGATGTTGTGAAACACAGACACCAAAATGGAAAGACATTCGATTAAACTTCAGTAAGACAAAGGCTACCAGACAAAATAGAAAAAGCAATAGTTAAATTAGCGGGGCAGTGCGGTAGAATGGGGAAAGGGGGAAATATATACAACCCTTGTCACAGGCAAAAGGCTAATAGTATCACTAATGTAATATACCAAGAATGCTTATAGCTCTAGAAGGAAAGGGTGAACGATCTAAGGGAGAAATGAACCAACCACTCTCAGAGAAAGACCAAAAAAAAAAAAAAAGTTAAAAAGCCAAACATGTTCATCCTAATTAGTTACCAGATAATTTAAATTTTTAATGTTAAAATAAGAGAATACTAAGTGTTTCTCTTTTTGGATTAGAAAAAAATTTAAAAGATGAATAATTAGCAACGTTTCACATAGTTCTTTCAGGCACGAAGAGAGCCAGCTAAGCACGGTGATTCAGTTGTCACCTATTTTCATATTTTTCTTTTTTTTTTAATCTATTGAGTGTATTACTTTTATAATCAGGAAAAAAAGCTAAACAATTCTTAGGGGGTGAGTCAGGAAAATCAACAGATTTCCAACCGTAATCAACAAATTGGACAAAAACAGTGATGCTCAGTGTCTGAAGTGTGTGAAGAAGAAGGTGGTCCTAGACACTGCTGGCAGGAGTGTAAACTCGCACAACCTTTCTGGAGGACGATTTGGCAGTTTCTATCAATATTTCAAATGTTCTTGTTTTAACAAACTATTTCACTTTAATTTACCACGAAGATATATCCACACTTGCACAAAGGCACATGCAAAGTTTTATTAATTTGCAGCGATGTTTGCATAAGTAAAAAACTGGAAATGACTCAAGAACTCATCAATAAGATATTGGTTAAATAATTCATGCTATATCCCTATTGTGGAAAACTATGGTAGGATTTTACAAATTATATAAACTGATTAGAAAAAATACCCAAGAGTCTTATTAAGAGAACATGGCAAGTTTCAGAACAGTTGTAAAAACATATTTTATAACATATCTCATTTTTATAAAGTAATATACATATATTACATATAAAGTAACATAAAAGTGATAGGAAAGATCTGAAAGAATACACATCATACTGTTAACCGTGGCCATCTCTGACTCAGGCCTGTGTGGGGTTGCAAGGGGCATTTGCTTTCTAAAATAAGTATTTTTATGTCCTTTGAATTTTTGCATTGATTTTTGAAACCAGGGGAAAAAGAGAAAGAAAGGAACATCAAGGGTGGGTTTGCTCATACTACAAAAAAAAGAGTACTCTGTCACCTGGTGTAGCCTGCCGCCTCCCCCAGGCCTCTCTGTCAAAGTCAAGGTGGACTCCCTTTCCCCAAGCATTCCCTAAGGGTTTCATTTTACTCAGACAGCCTTCCATTCTGATCTCTGGGCTCTGTGGACCCTGAATTACAACCCTCCCCCTTTGATTACAAGCTCTTTCCTGTTTTTCAGCTGATTGTCCCGACCAAGATGTGAAAGTCCTCCTGACCACAGAGCTGAATTAGAAGGGAGTGGAGCCAACCCTGACACAATGACGGGAAATATACCCCCCTAGGTCCCTGATCAGGGCAAGGGAGACTGGCACACTGTCCCCACCCAAGGAGGGAGGTTGCGGGGAGGGGAAGTCATGCCCTGGACACCAGCTCTTCGCTGCCTCTGCCAGTGGGAGCTGACAGCACCCCGTCTCTGCTGGACAGTTCCCGCCTCAGCGGCTGCTTGAGATGCCCCCTCAACCAGCCACAGGAGGGCCTGTCCAAAGGCCCGCGAGGCTCAGGAAAGCTTCCCAAGAGGCCTGGAGTTTAGGCTTAACTCTAAGCACTCAGTGCAGTGGTCAGGAGATGAGGGAGCACCTGTCATGGTAGCTGCAGTGTCCCTTCTCTAAAGGGACAAGCACAAACCCTCATGTAAAGCCTTCCCTAATCTTTCCTCTGGGCTGTCTCTGCAGTGGGCACCCCTTAACCACACCTCTGCCCCCTTCAGTCCTCGGTTAATGGGAAAGACAGACCTGCACCAAGCCTTTGCTCCAGGACACCCAACACCAGCCAGAACTCCGATGCAGAGTCCCCGAAGTGGGTGCAACAGTGCTCAGTCCGTGCGAGCCCAGGACAGCTAAGAGCCAAAGAGAAATGCTATCCCTACCTGGAGAAGAAATCTCCTGTGTCCTATTCACCTACTGCCCCTCACACAAGCTCCTAAGCCCTGACTGAGTCCCCTTGGGTCCCAAGGCACCTTCTGCAGGTGTTCGGTGCGTGTTTCTTCTAGTGAAGGAAAGATATTCGGGGCACCAGGGTGGGGCAGTTTTGTAAAACACAGTTAGCTGAGCCCTACCTACCTGCAGGATTTCTGATTCAATCTGCCCTGGTAAGGCCTAAGAATCTGGGTTTCTAATACTGTCCCAGGTCGTGCTGCTGCCTTCCAATGGGCCACACCTGGGGAAACCACTCACTGGGTTTGAAGATGGGACAGTCAGGAAGGCCAGTCAGGGAGCTATGGTGGCTCCAAGCCAGACAGGGCCAGAGCTTGAAGCAGGACAAAGCCAGCAGGGATGGACCAGAAGGGAGGACACAGGGCTGAGAGGC
>PVJD01010161.1:0-55920 GCA_004026545.1 Mormoops blainvillei
ATAGAACTTCAAAGAAATCAAGGAAGCCCATTGAGCTTCAGAGAACCCTTGAAAGGTCAATTAGCTCCTCCAGTGTTTATGCAACTTGTCACTTAATTGGTAATTGGCTTGGCGTCTATTTAATTTCTAATGAGGAAGCACTGTAGCTGCAGACACTCCCTAATGCACTCCCTGAAATTCTGCAGGAGGCAGAAAGAAAGAGCCTCCCCGCCCTCCTCATTTTGTTCTTAACCTTTCCTTCGGAACCCATTTCACAGAGAATTTACAAAACAGGCTCAGAGAGTTGCTGGGCCCCCTGAACCCAGCTTTCCCTGACGTCTAAGACCTGAGGCCACCACAGCATAATCAGGGACACCAAGAAATTAAGATGGGTCACAGGTGACTGAGCAGTGCACGGGCCTGATCTGAATTTTCCCAGCTGTCCTGCTGGTGCCTCATTCTGCACCGGGAGTCGGTCCAGGGGCCCCAGCGCCCTGAGGGTGTCCCATCCCCCGCTCCCAACCTGGGACTGTCTCCAGTCTATTTTCTTCCACGGCCTGGAGGGCCCTCCTGCGAACCATCAGTCTCGGCCCATCATTTCGGGGAGACAGAGGCAGCGAGCACCGGTGCCCGGGGAGGACCACACGCACTGCGCCTCACTTCCAGGGAGACAGGCTCGTTCTCTCTTAGGTTTCGCACTTCAGTTTAAATTTAGTAAATGCGTTACACAAGCCACTGTGACGCACGCACCTCCGCACTTTTATGGAAGCAAGTGTAACATGAAAAGAAACAAATATCATGTGTGTGCATGTATCTACGAGCACAGAGGAACATGCGTGCGAGTGCCTGTGTATTGCGTTTGTCGGGTCTGCCCGCAATCTGGCCGTCTGCCATCCGCCTCTCTCCACTCTCCTGGACCTCCACACTCCAGCTCGAGGCTTAAGGACGTGATTCATGTCATTTCCCCCCTTTCCGGAAAACCCCTCCTTTGATCAAAACGCCCTTTTCTAAAAGCTTCTTTGCATAATGTAGTTTCAAAACCTGTCCTGAACGGTAATATGGGCTGTGTCCTTGGGATGCACGGGCCCGACAAGAACAGCGCCGCCCCTCTGTTTCCCCGCATTGTCGGTGAGAAGAGCTAGCCCGCGAGACGGCGTCTCGCCCCACGGCTACCTGGCAGTGGGGCGGGGAATCACGCAGACGCGCTCCCTCCGTGAAGCTCGTCCTGATGATATTTCTGTGCCTGCCCCAAACCAGGAAGGCGTTGCACTTAAATGCTGCCCGAGAACCCCCCCGAGGAAGCCTGGGGTGGCGGCCACGGGGAAGAGGGGCGGCTGCAAGCCTGGGGTTAAGCGCTGTCTCAGGGCTGTTCCCATCAAGGTCCCCTTTCTCTGTCACTGGCTGTAAGGGACAGAGCCTCAACGCACCCGAGTGCCGTGCTCGTTCGGGGAATCAGGAGGACCCCAGGCCCCGGGAGGCTGCTGAAAGGAGGTGTAAACAGCAGGTCCGAGTGGCCTGGAACAAAGTCCCCAGCAACATAAAGTGTCGGCCCAGTTAAGTGGTAGGTAGGCGGGAACATCTAGCCAGTTCAGATCCCACCCAGGCCCTTGACACCTCCCCCCTAAAACTCAACCGGAAGATGCAGGGACATTTCTGCATGAACAGCTAACTCAGTGGGATGGCGAATTCCTACGTGATGCACAACATCTTTTCACGTGCGTCATCCGGGGCACGTTGATTTTACTCAGGCAGGTGAGGGGGACCCTGTGCCACGCTGGCAGGGAACCCGGTCCCCCTCTCCGAGGACAGAATGTGAGGCAGGAAGCGCAGAGAGCTGGGGATGGAGAGGGGCAGGGGCAGATGGCAGAGGGCTCCAGGAGCCTTGTGACAAAGCTTTTCTGAGGCGGCGTTTGCCATGGAAGGGCTGTAAGCAAGGAAGCAACACCAGTATATTGTGCTGTAAGTGGTTACCTCAGGGTGGGGAACGGGGACGGATGGAAGAAACACCCAACAGGACACAGGAGACAAGTCAGGAGGACGCCCCTCTTTTCAGGCAGCTGCTGATGAGTGCCAGAGCCAGGAGAATGTCCCAAGGCCCTTGGGTCATTCTCTAAGGTCCTCCCTCCCCGCCCCCCGCTGAGGTGCACCTTCCGCAGAAGGTGTGGCGGAAGGTCTTTCAGGCCACACTTCACCTTGAGGACACAAGCAGGAGGTTCCCTGGGGCAGGCCGGGGGGACCTCGTGCTGGATTGTCAGCCCCCAGTTATTGTGTGTCCTGGGTCCGCACCAGGTGGGGTCCCCGAGGGCAGCGGCTGAGGCCACCGGTTCCCTTCCCGAGGCAGCGGCAGCCTCACCAGCAGGCGCCCCGGCACCTGTCACTGCTCGGAGTCTCACTTCATCCGAGATAACCGCCATGCAGTGGCCTCAGCACCCGGAATTTCAAATGTGCTGGGCTGGCGAGATTCAGGAACTGTTTCCGTTCATGCTTGTCTTCGATGCGGGGAAGTTATGTAATTTATTTCATGGTGGGAGCGCTGGATGAACTGTAATGTGTCACCCTAGGACTACATGCTCGAGGACCGCACTCCGGAGTGAGAAAAAGAAAGAGAAAGAAAACAGTCCTGGTTTCTGACCTGGGAGGCACCGGGGAGGCCGTCAGCCCAGGGGAAGCCACCAGTAGGCCACCTGTCGGACGCCTCAGCCCGGCTGTGCGGCTTCTCTCATCTTGGGAAATCCCACTGTTGAACCTCATTTTATTCAAAATGCATTCGCCGTGAATTACTTATGTTGTAGGAAATGGGACAATTTTCCCCCTTTGGGGATTTTAATTCCTTCCCCAAATACTCGTTATTTTGTAGTCATACCTCTCTCTCTCTCTCTCTCTCTTTTGTTTTTGGTTTGGTCCAAAGAACAACAACAGCAACAAAAAATCAATTAAATTTACACTGTTAAATACGTTTGCCTTCGAACAATGCACCGCCATTCACAGGTGCTGTTGTGCCAGTTCTGTCTTAGTGGCTCCCAAGTAATGGGTGCGAACTGTCAGTTACTCCCCAAATCAGCCCTTTCGTAAGTCATGGTGTTTCGATATTTGATAGCTCCATTTAAAGTTTCTCTCAAAACTCCAAGTATCTAATTTTTCTCTTCTTAAAATCTGCACAGTTTCATGGAGGACTGGCTAGGAGGACACGGTGACCCCGTGCGATCCAGCACTTCTCCGGCGAATGCGACGTTCTCTTGCTTGGGTCTTAACCTGTTTGTACATCCGTGCCGCCCCGGAAACATGAACATTAACATCTTTTAAGCTGAATCCTAAAAGTGCCTAAGTTATTCAGTTTGAAACCCTTTGGAGAATGGTAACATCATGTCTTAGTAAATACATGGGGCTTTTGATTTCCATGAGTGAGAGAGTTTAGCAGAGCTGGAACCTTGAGGGACCTTCTGATGCAATTCCTTTAGGCTCTGGACAGAGAAATGCAGCCTGGACACGACAAGTGTCCAGCGCTCCGCATACGGCCGGCTGACCAGGGTGAAGACAGGCCCTCCGTCCGCCTCGCTGGGTCATCCCCTCCAACTCGTCCCTTTTCTTTCTGGAAGCCAGAGGCACAGAACACTGGCTCCACCAGGACGTCTGGCTCAGGTCTCGGTGTCAATCCGACTTGGGTTCCATCTTGGTTTTGCTGTGTGAGGCTGGTGACATGCAGCAGGTGGGCCCTGAGTCCCAAAACCCGTCTGTGAGGTGCAGTCCGTGGTTGGGGCAGGGCCTGGGCAGTGAACGGAGCGAGTGAGGGGCCGTGGGGGGCCCAGCACTGTGCTGACCACTGACGGAGCTTCTAAACAGAGCCCAGTGAGTTCGATCCCTACCTGGGGGCACATCTTCTCAAGGACAATTGCGTGGGTTTGGTTTTTTAAACACAATTGTGTTTTTACCTTTTGTTTAGTTTTGAATGGCTATTCTCAGGAAACGATCTCTCTTTCTCCTGAAGCCCAGGGCTCCATGCTGCGCCCCTCAAACCTTCGCCCACTTTCACTGTGGGTGTCTGTGACCGTAAAAGCCACCGTCACAGCTTCGCGCTAAAAGGGAAGTTAGAACCAACGGGCAGACCCCTGTTTGTCTTGGGCCAGCTGTTTGACTGTAGCAGTAAATCACTTTTCATGTTTAGGCATAACACGCCTAATAGGTTGCACGCACCATTCAGTTTCCTGACAATCCGAACGCCATACGTGCTACGTCCAGGCCATGCACGATGAAAAGTACGCACCTCCCCTGAAGCATGAGAACGGCAGGGTTTACACTGAGGCGCACGTATCTCCTTAAGTGATGTTTTCTGAGGGCGTAGCATCTGCCCTAGACTGTGGACAGTGCTAGCCCGTGCTCCTCGAATGGCAGGAGAATAGGGGTCCCCTGGGCCATCTCCTTTGGGTGTGGGTGGTGGGTCCGTGGGCCGGGGTGGGCCCGAGACTCTGCATTTCCAACAGCTCCCGGGCTGTGGGGGGGCTGCTGGGCTGAGGACCAGACCGGCTAGTGGGGGTCTGCAGTGTCTGTGGGCAGCACGGACAGTTGGCAAAAAGAGAATTAAAATAATGAATCCACTTTCAAGTGCACGACACAGTGTTAGCCACTGCCCCCGCTGTTCATTAGATCCTTGGTGCTTATGCATCTGGTAACGGGAAGTTCATTCCTTTTGGCCAGCGCTGACCCCGCCCCCCGCGTTCCAGTCTCCGGCAACCACTGTGGTCCTCTCTGGTTGTGGGAGTGTGACTTTCTCGAAAATTTAATATAGATCCCCCCTGTAAATGATGTGTACAGGGTGGGGCGAGAGTGGGTTTGCCATTGTTCGCATGGAACATAACACAAGAATCGCCCAATGGCGACGCAAGAATAAACTCCGTGTTTCACGCACTCGCACGTGTGAACCGGCTTTGCGCCCCACTCCCCGTCAGTGTTGGACATCGTCTGGCATATTTCACTTTGCATAAAGCCCTCAAGATTCATCCACGTTTTTGCTGATAGAAGGAATTTCTTTTTAAGCCTGAATAATATGCCATTGTGTGTGTGTGCATGTGTACACGTGTGCACGGGTACACATGCGCACACCCATATTCCACGTGCTCTCCGCTCATCCTCTGGTGAGCACCTTGGTTGTTTCCAAAGCTCGACCTTGGGAACACTGCTTTCACGAACGTGGGCGTGAGGTGACTCTGCGGAAAACTGGTTTCATTTCTTTGGCTGGAAACCCAGCAGTGAGATCGTCGGATCATAGGCTGGCTCTGTGTTTAATTTTTTGAGAACCTCCATACGGGTTTCTGTTGCTAAGAGAGCAGATGTTAGGAGTTCTCCCCCCACCACACACACGGACAGTAACTACACGAGAAGGTGTATGCGTTAAGTAGCCCAATTGGGATATTTCACAGTTTATATGTATATCTTTGCATTGCGCTTTTAATGATGTGCGATTTGCCAATTACACATCAAAAGCTATAAAAATATAAGTAATGCTAATAATAATTTGAAGTTTCCTTGAAAAGTAAACCACTTTTCAGCCAACACGATATCCCTTAGTTTGATACATGCTCTCTGCATGGGTTGAAAAATGTTCTAGTTTGTTAACGAGCAGCTGATCAGAAAGATCGGGCCGACGCTGGTTTCCACGCCTGGGCCTCGCGTGGAGGCCCGGGCCCCGTCCGCACAGGCGCCGACTCCCAGAGCTCCGCCAGCGCCGTGGCGTGTGGGCGAAAGGGGGGGCCAGGAAGGAACATTGAGCCCTGCGACCATTCGGCGACATCACACGGTCTCGGGGTATCGACGGGTCTGCCTCTTAGCAGCTGTGCACGGACGGGAAGTGGTTTGAGTTCCTTTAGAGAACGGCGGGCGAAGAAGTCCTATAAGCTGTTCTGGCACAGAGTTCTCGGTGCTTTTATGTTGCCCTGGTCGGTCCGGCTCAGGGCCAGGTCGTAGACGTGCAAATCACCGAAGCTGTTGGGCATCGAGGCCTTTCTTTCAGGTGGGGAACCGGTGCGCCTGGGACTCTGGCTGCGGACACCCCCGGTGCAGGCGCAGACCTGAGCCCCGCCGCCAGTGTTCACACCCCGTTCCTGTCCCCAGCCCCCAGTTCCTCTGGCCATGGCTCTCTGCGTGGAAAACCTTCTCCTCCCTGGTCACCAAAGTCCTCGTGACGCCTCACAGCCCAACTCAGGTGGGTGACAGAGAGCTTGCCCTAGACCCAGAGCGGTGGCCGCTGAACAACTGTGTTTCCCATCTAGAGCTGGATGATCTGGGTTAGCCGTTCAAATCCGCAGAACTTTAGTTTCCTGGCTGTCCCATGAGGTTAATGACACACACTTTCCTGGGCAGCAATTAGAATGTAGGCCAGAAGCCTGCCGCTGCACCCGCTCCAGAGACGTCCGATGCTTGGTGTCCGTAAGCTGCAGTCGGCGGGGCGTGGCCCCCGACATCCGCACCAGGGGTACAAAGATGCCGTCGAAGTTGGAGGAGAGAGGTGTGTTTCCCCAGTGCAGGGGTCAGAGGCTGCCTCTCCGGGCAGCCGGGATCCGGCGGCGGCCGTTGGTGCAGAGTGTCCGTGGGGAGGCGTGTGTGGGTCTCTTTGGCGTGGCCGTGCACCATAAATGGGCGAGGACTCGCCAGAACAGCACGAGATAAATTCGCCGCCGTGTTGGTAGAACCATGAGGAATAAGCGTTTGTACGGAAACCCGACCTTTTCTCGATGAAATGTCCGTTGAGATCCCAGCATCTGGTCTAAGGAAAATTATGCTTTGGGACATTAAGACGATATCGGGATGTCGGGTGGATTGGGAAGGAAGACATGAGAAATAATGAGCGGTCACACGTGTCTAGGCGTCAGGCACAGGACGGACAAGGAGGGGAGTCGCAGGGGCGTTTTTTGGGGGGGCGGGGCTGGGGGCTGGTGCTGCTGGGACCTTCGTCTCTGGGCTCTGCAGCTGGCTCTGCAGTGATGTTTCTCTTCTTTTCCTTTATTTTTCAATTGCAGTTTACATCGTCTTAGCTTAACATAAACGCCGTCGTGGTCAGATAGTCACAAACTTTACAAAGCAATCCCCTGGTATTCTAGTGCCCACCTGCTGTGCTATTTCAACTGTCACCTTAAAGAACTTGTTAAAAGTTCTAATGTCTGGGACTTGTGGCCAGAAAGTGTGACTAGGGACACTGGCGTGTGCGTGTTCAGGGGTCCGCATTTGAATCGGAAACCGGGGAGAGTTTTAACTGGACGTTTGGCCACATGGGGACGGGCGCGGAGAAGCCTGGGTGCTCTGAGCTAGGACAGGGAGGGCCTTCCACCGCCGCAGAGCCCCCGGTGCCTTAAGGCGGGAAAGCTCTCGAAGATGTTCCAGGGTGGGCGCTCCTCGACCGGCTGAGGCCCCACTCGTCCCAGCCCGTAGCCCTCCACGCTGTGACTCCTGAGTTAGGGTAGGCTCTCGTACAAGGAAATGGGAAGAGAATCAGGACTTCAGGAAACAGCAAAGAGCGGGGGTCCTCCTTAACCCTCGTAAGAGCATAACAGGAGAACCTGTCAGGCCAGAGCGAGGCAAAAGAGAAGATTTCTAGTTCACAAAAGCAGGTGGAGATGTTCAAAACAAGAGAGCATGATGAATTCGGGGTGGAGGGGGCGTGTGGCGACCAGACAGGCCTAGGCCGAAATCTCGGAGTTGAGGAAACCGCTTCATTCTCGTGGGCTGTGGTGTGAGACCCGGCTCGTGGAGGCCGGGCGAGCGTCAGATCAGTTTAGCAGAGAGCGCCACGTCCAGGAGGGCGGCCACGCTCGGGACAGGGCAGCCGCCCTTATGCCGAAGGAGAGCGGCCCGGGGGTAGGAGCACACGCACGTTTTCTTTAACTGTGGACACTTTGTGGCTGGTGTGTTTAGGCGGCGGTTTCACTGGTCGCGCGCGCGCGCGTGTGTGTGTGTGTGTGTGAGAGAGACTGGACAAGAAAGGGGGGATGCATTTATTTGCTTTATTAAAAAAGAAATGGAAGTGCAATATGCAACCCTAATTAATGGAAAGAGCTATGTCTGCTTACAAAATTATTTATTCTCAGCGGATGGGCCCTGTGCACAGCAGGAGAAAATCCTGAAGGAGAAGCAGGGCTTTAATTTATAACGCGCCCGGTCTCCTTTGGTCCCTTCTAATTTACCACCGGCTGTGAGGGGGACCAGGGTGGCTTTCTTCCCATCCGACCCTCAGGGTCCTGGAGCCTGAAGGAGCCAGGGTAGGTGGTGTGATTTTTCACGGCAAGTTGTGCATAAGAAGCACCCGAGTTGTGATGTTGGAGCGCAGCTGGGAACGTGAACGCAGTCGTAAGCGGCGGCTCAGGGCGGCCCCAAGGGGTAATTTATTATTTCTGCGTCCGGATGCTCCGCCTCTCATTTTTCGTCACCGCGGTGCAGTCTGTGTCATTCCTACAGGCTTCACATGAATGGAGCTAAAACCCGAAACGAAGTATTGACACTCTACACACTGAGTCGGGCTTTCTCTTCCTTTCTGCTTCTCACTGTGCTTCTTCCTCTCTCGCTCCCTCCCTTCTGTTTTGTGTGCACTCACTAGAACATTCTCGTGTGTGTGTGTGTGTGTGTGTGTGTGTGTGAGACTACATATAACGTAGACGTTGAGCCCTGGACCAAAAGCAACATGTTGGTTTTTTTAAAAAAGATGGGCAATTTGTTCAATTCTACCTGTCATCTTTCGTACTTTGCATGCAAAGTCAAAACGTGGTACGTGTTCACATGTTCTTCCTTAACGTCCCTGGACGAGACATTGAACTATCATCCCTGTGTGCAAGGACCCCAAATGCCCTCGTCATCAGTGACGTCCTGTTCCGTGATGGGAACACACCACGATGTGCCTCAGTGTCAGGCTTCACTGCCGCACAACCAAGGGCACCACTGCTTTGAGGCCAGGCGCTCTAGCCGGGAAGCGACTTCTGGGCTGCAGTCCGTGACCCCTCCTTGGCTGTGGGTCCGACCCGGCCTTGGGATTCCGGGCCCTGTGCCAGCGGCTGTCCCGCTGTTTCAGTGCACAGACCGTGCATTGCACATGCAATGTGCTTGTTTCCCAAACAGGAGTCTCCACTCGGGGCTGCCGGCGACCGCCTGGGGGCTGATTCAAAGGCTCCCCGAGGGAAAAACCCCGCCAGAGTCGCGAGGCCCATAAACGTGAACCTGTAAAGCAGCTCCACTCCGCGTGATCTGTGCCACAACACAACACAACACAACACAAGCCGCTGTGTGAGGAATGCAGTCTGTGAAGGGCGTCCGTGAACTGGGGTCGCGGGGGGGAAGAGAGAGAGAGGGAGGAGTCGAGCATAAAGCGGGGGCCCACCGTGATGGGCTCCGGGGTGGGCGTCTCCGGGCAGCTTTCTGTTCCAAGCCTCCGGCGCCTGGTCCATGGGCCTGTTTTCGAGGATGGCTCAGTCAGTGCCCAGGGGAAGGTTTGATGACAGTGTGAGTCATTTTAAGTGTGGGAGGAAATGGAGGTATCTGTGGCATTTAGACTTCCTTCCAAGAGACGGGACCCAGCTGGTCCGATCGAAGTCCCAGCCCCACCAGCTACCAAGCTGGCCGCTGACTCCCCGACCTGTTTCTTTGTCTTCAGAGCGGAATCTGTCAGGGTTGCTGTGAAGAAGGGGTGCAGTCACCAACAGGCTAGCCCTGCCCTCGGTGCCAGGGGGTGGCAGTGATGGGAGGGGCTGTTTCACTGCCCATGTGGTCCTCCACGGCACGCCCTTCCTCTCTCCGTCTCTTCCCATTCTCCGCCCTCAGCTCCCCCCAGGGGCACCGTGGCATCCCTCCGCCTCCCGATTTCCCGGGACACCCCAGTATTGTGTTCTGGGGCTGGCTGGCCTTGCTCCATAGAACCGAGTACGGCCTTTTTGTATACGCAGAATAAATTAGGGCAGGTGGCCATCTGCTCCCAGCAAAGGGGTGCCCTACATTTCTAGCCCAAAACACGAGACCAACGGCGTGGCTCCCGTGTCTGGGCAAAGCGCTGAAGCTTGACGAGGGCCAGGCCCCATGTCCCAGCGGGTGGAGGAGCAGCATCTGACGTCACTGTTGCTCACACACTGCTGGGCACGTCTGGACGAGACTCCCAGGGGCCCCGGGCAGACACACCAGTGCTTGTCCTTCCCGTACCCCCTCGCTGTTGTACAGCACACACCTCTCGGAGACGTTTGAACAGCAGTGGGACCTGTGCCTAGCCATCAGGTGCATATTAGGACACTAATTCCCCCTCTGCTCGTTGTTCCTGCCTCTGCTCCTTTCATTAGAGCTAATGGGCGCCCGGGGAGGGGCCCGGCGAGCAGGCGAGGCCTCAGGACGTAGCGGCCGCCTCCAGAAGGGGCCGGCGGGGGGGTCTTCCCCTTAAAAGCAGGAGCACATGAGGTCCTTTTGCAGTTCACTGGGCACAGCCCCTCCCACCGATTTTTTTTTGGAGTGTTCTCTTAGTGATGATTAGCTCCGGGCAGGGCTGGAGGCGTGTGGGCGAGGCGAGAGACACTTTTCATCCAAACTCCATCCCCACCGATATCCCTAAATCCATCCATTAGCCCCGAGAAGGGTCCGTACTGTGAAACCCTTTGCCGAGTTTGCGTGTGTGTGTTGCCAACTGCACTGAAGAGTGTATAGAAATACTGAAAATCGCAGATGCATTCATGGGTTTCTTGCAATAGTGCCTTTATTGGGAGGGAGGGAGGTTCCAAGAGTACGTGTGGAAAGCATATGAGTTGAATAAATCTGTGAATTATGAATATTTTATAAACGAGAGGTAAAATTATATAGGCTTCGAAAGAAAAAAAGACCTGGGTAAAGAGAGGAATGTGTGGACGGCAGGTGTCACGGGGCCTGTGAGTTTCTGGGGCGGCCAGGACTTTGCACGGCTGGGGGTTGCCCACGCATGTTGGGCCTGGGCCCCAGGGGATCCGGCGTGGGGCCGCCCCACCGGCAGGAACAGCTACGCTCTGGGCGGGCGGTTTCTTCCCCAGGCCGGATGCTTGGCTTGCGATCCGACTTACACTCACTTTTTTGTCCCCATAGAGGGTTTTCAGGGACCTGCTGTTTGGGGTGTGAAAACTCAAATTCACAGGCACCTAGGCTAGCACTCTTCAAGTAGGATGTGTTTCGGGGGCAAGCTATGACCTCAGGTGAATGCGAGGCAGGCGTTCGCACGAGCTTTCTGTGGCCGTCGGGGTGAGAGGGACCCACGGGTCGCTTGCCTCCCTCTTGGTCATTAAATGCATTCATGACCTGCGTTTCCGAGTGACTTCCGGTGGCCTGCCGACCAAACTCGGACTGAATACTATGATGAAACAGAAAACCGAAGGCAGGAGGAATGAATTAATTAACTATCAATGGACATGAATGGGCTTGCAGAGACCAAAATTAATATTTAATTTTTAATTTCCAGGAATCTATGGCAAAAAGAGGAGGTTGGCCATTTACTACATGCTCATTAGCAGAAGAGAGAAGTTTTGAAATTTCTCTCGAGTGGCCAAGAATTTTTTTTTCCTGCTAAATTTGAAAATAAAATTTAACCTGGGACTTTATGCCTGGTCCCAGAAAAATGAAAATATTTGCTTTTCTGAGCAGAAGGACGTGAAATTCAACAGCCAATTACCTGTGGGTTTCCCTCAGTGTAACCTTTTAAGTCAAGTCAAGGCCACTCTGAGCATCTCAGAGAGGAAGGAACACACACAGAGACGCACACCTCTTTATGCATTTCTTCCGTCAGCCAGGTTTATTTATTTTTCACAGTCTCCTCTAGGTGATCGTTCCGGGTGGGTCAGGTCATTCAGAAAGACGGGGGCAATGTTTCTTCAGGGGCCCCGCAGTCTACGTGGATCAGCCTGTGGGGGTCATGCTACCAGGTAGAGCATGATAATCACGTAGAGGGTGGGGCAAAAATAGGTGTGCAGTGGTTTGCATGGAAAATAACCTAGTCATTAATAAATAACAATGCAAGAATAAACTCTGTTTTTATGTACCCACATCTGCAAGCCTGCTTTCGCGCTGCCCTGTGCACGGTCCAACCATGGGCGCTTAGTCTGGGCGCCGTGCACGGCGCTGGGCAACTAATATTGTGATTAACTCGCTGTCAATGGGTAGCTGAACACGCCAACAAAGTCCCCGTAATGTCGCAGAACAGGGACCCGTATTGGGGAGCCCTGTCTGAGCCACCCGTAGAGAACGTGAAGAAGAGCTGGCAGTGTGGGGGGCAGTGGTGTCCGTAGCCCCCCCCAGCCCCTCTTTGGGAAATAAGTTCCACAGCTGATCGTCTCTTTAAACACTTGGGACACGAACCTTGCTTCTCTGTGTGGCGCTGCCCTTGGACGGCTGAGGCATTCCCAACCGTCTCAGGGGGCCACGGCCCATTTTGCAGGAGGCTTTATCTTTTGGTATAAAACCAGTATAGCATGGGTAGAGCAAGTAGTTAAGACCAAATTATCAATTAATAAAATTTGACTATTTCTGGTGTAGGCGTAACTAGAAGCAGAATCCACGTACTTAGCCGTCGCTCCTTCCTGGTAAGACCCGGCTTTAACACGAACCTAGTCCCTAAAAGTAAAAGTATCTCTGGACCACAGCGTAAGACTAGACAGATTTCTTGTTGTGGTGGAAGGGGCCGGGGCCCTGAAGTCAGACAGGTCCCGGCTCTGCTACCTACAGAGTAATTCGCGTGGTTACCATTAATTTCGGTCCCTTCCTTCTTTAAGGCGCTCGTGTACGTAGGCCGGGCTCGTTAGTTCATCCATTTTCACTTGAGCTGGTGCCTGCTTTCTAGCCCGCGCAGGGCCCTTGCCCTCACGGAGTTATGATTCCGCAAACACGCAGAAGGCACATGTATACGAAAGATGGGAAAAGCCACGCGTGAAATAGGATGAAACCAGCAATGGCTGGGAAGCCGACAATCTGGTGGGACAGAGCCCCGCGGGGCAGGGGCGGCAGCAGGGTCCGGAGACGCCGGGGAGGCCGGAAGGAACCAGCGGCCGGCCCGCTGGCGCGAGTCCCGTCGGCCCCCGAGAGCTGTCAGCTTGTCTCCCGGGCGCGAGCCGAGGGGGCCGTCGCCGCTAGGCCGGCCTCCCAGGAAGGGTTACGGGGCGTCCTCGGGGTGAGCTGAAACTCTAAGCAGCAGCAGGAAGGGATATGAAAGTATAAAACTCCCTGTTGAAGTCAGTTCTGCTTCAATAAAGCGGAGGAAGAAAGGGAAGGCGACTAACCTAAAAATATTCTGTTTAGAGAGTAATTTGGGAAGGACCGCCCTGTCCTAAATCTTAGCACTAGCAGTTGCCCTAAGAAATTAGCCCCGAACACTGAAAAACTGCTTAGAGGCAAGCGTGTTCATTGCTGTGTCACAGGTGACGACGACAGTGTTGCTTCCAAACATGTGGGGCATAGAAGATCCCATGGGGTGGCGGTGAGGGGCGTGCCTGTCTCAGGAACAGCGCGTCCTCACTGGCTCTCACGTGACAAGGTGACTTCACATCTTCCCCCACCGGGCGATTCCTAAGGTTTTCTGACAGGCAGCTGGCACAGAGAGGCACCTCTCCCGAGTCCGGCCCCCCGGTCCTCTGAGCCCTGCGGGGAGGACCCTGGGAAGGTGACTTGGCACAGTGGGGTAAATCCCAGTTGCCACTCACAGGGCGTGCGAGCTTGAACAAGATCCTCGAGCCTTTGGGGACTCACTGGCATCGTCCATAAAACAACACTGAGAGTGGGGACAGCCCTGTCGGGTTCGCGTGGCGATCCGCTGAGTCGTTCGGCAGCAAGTCACGGAGCAGTAGACGCTTGGTCCTGAGGACGCTCTGGACGCGTGTCGCCCGGGCGGCCGGGGCGGGGGTCCAAGTTCAAGGCTATGGGCTGTAACCGTTGCTAGCGCGGCCCCTGCCTCGCACTGCTTGCTCTTCGTTGGCGAGAGCGGCGAGATCCGCGGGCGCTGGCGATGGGAAACTTCTACCTTCTTCGATAAATATGTGTGAACTGTTATGCACAGGTCACTGTTCTAGACCCCGGAAGCGGATGCATTAACCAACAGAAGGAGCGCAGCCTTGCCCATCGCGGGCCACACCTGACGGATAGCCAGCAACTTGTGGCTCCGCCGTTAAAGAAGCACTGACCTTGTGAGGAAGGTGTATGAGTTTGCCCTGACGGGGAGGCATAACCTAAAGAGATAAATGTTAATAATTTTCTAAAAATCCTATTTAAAGTATTCACAAAACCAGTACGTGATTAAAAAATAAACACACGTCATTTTTTTAATTTAAAATCTTAAGCTTAGCATCATTGCTATAGTTTCTACTCCATAGTTAATGAGTTTTCTCTGTTAGGTTTTTATTAGTTTCAGGCACAAAAGTCTAGCACGTGAAGTGGAGGTGTCTGTCAGCTCATGTTAAGTGAATCCCCTGCTTTCATTCTCATTGTGTTTTTTAATTGAATGACTGATAAACATGCTGCAAATCACGTCTGCGAGGCTGGCCCATCCACTCCCGTTGCAATTAACGAAAACACAATATTGTTTTGTCGCTTAAATGACAAGTGACAGCCATAGAAATAATACGCAAAGAGTATGTTTTTGAATAAAAAACACACAAGCGGTTTTCGGAAGTAGGTCATACGAGAGCACTTCTGACTGCTTGACGACGGGAGCCCCCTGTTCTTCGGTTTATGCGCGATGAAAGCGGGGTGGGGGCCCGGCCTTCCAGCTGTCCCTGTTGGGGACGCACGCCTCTGAAATCGGTGTCGCCAGGCCCTGCTGGGCAGCAGCGGGAGGTCTGTGCCCAGTGGCCCTCGATGGGAGTCCCCTGGGGTGAGCGAGTTCCCTTTGCTCAGGGGCTGGCCACTGTCCCCAGCGGGAGTCACCCTCGCAGCCCCACCTGTGGGTGACAAGTCCCCGTCAACCTTCCGGCCCAGATTGTCACCTCACTGTGACTTATTAGTGAGACTTAGAGTTTGATGTGTGTGTGTGTGGTGGGGGGAGGTTCCACGTAGCGGTTAGAACGGGACACGCCCAGTTTCACTCACCTCACTGGGAGGCACGGAACCTTGGTTTTCAGCTCGCGCCCATAGACATCGAAAATGCTTCGCAAATTGAACTGTGTAACGGAGAGAAAACATGAACTGGCCACAGCCATGCCTGCGTTGTAGCTGGCTCTACGTGACAATGTTAATAAAGAGCACGGCGGAAGATGGGATGCTGGAAGGGCTCGGTGAAAACCAACAACATGCTCAACAGCAAATGACACCCGCCTCTGGCCGCACCGGAGGGAAAGGGATAATCAAGTGAAACCATGTGGTAAATAACACCGTTAACCTGCTTTTCTCACGTGAGCACTTTAATCATTTTTTTATTTGTTAATTTTTCTCATCCCTTATTTTGATCATCTAGCTCTTTTTTCTACTTCTCATTTTGGTGGGATTTTTTCTCTTCTATGTTTACACAATCATGAGATCAACGTCTAAGTGTATTTGCAAATGTCCACTTTTTTTCTCCTCCCATCAGATAGATTCCTGAAATTTGCTAGGACATGGAATATATACATTTTTAGTGTTTTTAATCGGCACTGTGCATTGACTCCTACAAAAATCGTGTAAAAGAACCCGTTAGCCGTCGCCAAGCTAACAGTGTTGAATTTACCATCAAATGTGAAGTGCCTTCAGGAGATGTTTACGGGACACGTGAAACGTAAATATCCTCATATGACTATAAATAATGGGAGGCCCTGAGTGGTCGCACGGACCTCGAGAACCAAATTCCAGAGGAGTTACAGGGACAACAAGAAAGAAAGAACAGCAGGGGTGAAGAAGCGCTGGCAACATTAAGAAGATGGTGGCTTGCCCTGTAGTTGCCCCTTGAGGACACGCAGAGATTGGTGTCCCTGGGGCTGCACCCTTGTGGCCCTAAAATCAGCAGGAGCCCATGCCGTGGCCAAGCCCCCGCTGTGCCCCAGGGGAGCCACCCGTGGAGCCCTCTCGCGTGCCCGGCACCTTGGTCCTCACTGCTGGGCCCCTCCACCTGTGAGCGGCATCGCCAGGATTCGGGGCCTGTGCCGCTGCTCTTCCTAACCGACGACGTTCGGGGGCGCTCTGCACCTGCACTTCTTTTAAAAGAAAATTCACAACTCAACAGGTTTCTCTTTGACTGTTACATGTCACAAGAAGTCATCGCTTTAGAGCATTTTCGAACATTTCAGGGCTTTCCGCGGGGACAGGCAGGCGTTTAATTTCAGAGCCGCATTGCACGCGGGCCGCCCGGGGGGTGAGGGGCCCGGCAGGGACGCTACGGCAAACACAAAGCGGCGTTTCCGTCAAGGAGCTCAATCGAATGCTGACTAACGGCTTCTCCTGAGTGACAAAAATGCGGGGCGAGGTGGTTTCAATAAAATGAGTTTTCTAAATTACACGGATCTCTGCATTCTAATTTGACAGCTTGGCAGAAATTCTCTCATAGGTGGACACTCCTTTGAAAAATCCTCCTGTCCCCTGGTGGTTGTGAGATTTCTGCTTCAGTAAATTGAAATAATAATGTATATGATTATTTTGCAGGAACCTCAGATGGTTATTTTACTGTCAAAATCACCATTTGATATATCAGTAATACCCACTGGTGCCACAGAGCAAAACCGTTCAGATTTTAACAGGAATATGGGGCCGATGTGTTCCCATAGCTTCTTCAAAGACCCAGTTGCCTTTTCGAACCTTTTTGGAGAGTAAGCCGCAGTCACCTCCAATTCTGTCACCTCCTACACCGTCACCTCCAACGTGGGCAGCACTGAGAGATCGCACAGGGACCCACGGGGCCAATCTGCACTGCAGACTGGTCGTCACATGTGTCCTGGGGACACAAACTGTGCAGAAGTCTGAGGTGTGACTTCATATTTAAGGAAGAGACAAGAAGTCGTCACCAATTTCTCATATTTTTTAAAGAAAAATATCTTGAGGTTAGGAACGTTTTGGGAGAGGGAACCATAAGCCAGACAATGGGTACAATGACGTATTCCTTCAAACGGTGCAGCGTCAGCGTCCCGGGGCTCAGTCCCTGGGCTCACAGCCCAAAAAGTCAGGATCCTGGACGGGGGTCCGTCCTGCGCAATGGACGGCAGGCAAAACCGAAGAAATATCCAGTGGACTCCTCACCTTGAAGAACCTGCAAGGAGATCTGAGATGAGAAAACATCAACACGTCCAATTTAAAATTAGGGAAGCAGTAAAGAACCTGAATTGTATAAGTGATTCTTTAAAGGATAACAGCACGTGGACTGGGACAAGCATGATGAGTTGCTCCTTCTGCCAGTGGTGACGCAGGCAGGAGGTGTGCGGCTGTCCTGCTATTCCTGCCCTGGCTCCCAGGGGTGAGCCGTGTTAGCCCTGGCTGCACACGAAGGGGTGACGGCCTCCCCAGCCTCGGAGGGATGTGTAGGGACACCCTCAGATGCAAACCGACGGAACTGCTCATAAGAGCCCGCGGTTGTGGGAGCCAACCAGGGACCTGTGGTGGGTCCTCTCCTTGACAGCACTCAGGTTCGGTTCCCACCTGTCTGCCTCTTGGCCCCCTGGCCACTCGTGCGTGTCCATCCCTGTTGTCCTTCACTCCTCAGCCTGCGGGATCATCGTCAGCTCCCCGGGACCCCCGTTCCCGCACAGAGAGGGCTCCTGAGGAACTGCTTCCCAAAGGGCGGTCACTTCGGCCCTGGCTCTGCTAACCCCTTGCGACCAACCTGGGAAATAGGATGGTGCTTCTCCAAAAACCCAGCCTCTGAAGCAGGAGCGCGAGTGCCTGTGGGGAAACGCGCTTTCGGGAAACCCAGGCAGCGCCCCTGTGCTCCAGCCCCCCGCTGCAGACCCGGCGTCTTCCTGGAGCGTAGCCGTCCGACGCTGTGGCCTTGGAATCACCCGCCGTCCACCCACGCGGGGGCTCGGCTCAGCGCCTCAGCGGAGGCACTTGCCTAAGGCTCTGTCGACCGGGCACGTAAAGTTTTGTCGTGGTTTTTTGTTTCCTAATTCCCCTGAGGCGGCGCTCCCCAGGGTCGTGCTGGGGGGCTCAGGCAGCGTTTCCCAGAACCTTCGATGGGTAAAAAGCACAGCATCTGTGAAGTGCAGTGGAGAGAACGAGTCTGTCTGCCTGCATGTGCTTCATGTAAACCGACATGCACAGTCATACATGTCTGTATGAGTACATAGGTAATACATGTGGTCCTGTTAAGTTACATGATTGTAGCATTGTACATCCCGATCACATATAGCCAAGATAAGCAGAGGATTATCTGTAACCCCTGGTGGTTCTGGGAAGGGCAGTGGGCCCCAGGGGTCCCTTGCGGTATGAGAGTGCCTGCCCGCAACCCCGCCCATCACTGCGAGCCTTCCCCACGCTGTCTCGGCCACGCTCCACTATGCCGCAGCGAGCCGGGGGCCGCGTCTCTATCTGTAGTTACCCTTTTCATGGCTTCAGTTACCCATGGCCCACGGCCGCCCAAAAATGTTGAGAAAATTCCAGAAATCAACAACGCACATATTTGAAATAGTTATGAATAGTGTGATGAAACCTCATACCACCCAGCTCCTCCCGACCTGGGATGGGACTCATCCCCTTGTCCGGCGTCTCCACCTACAGGGCTCCCGGCCCCTTAGTCACTTAGCTGCCATCTGGGGATCAGATCAACTGTCCGGCATCACGGGGCTTATGCTGAGTGACCCATATTTTTAAAAAAAAATTTTTTAAGATTGAAAAAAAAAGTATTTATTTACTTTTAGAGAGAGGGGAAAGGAGGCAGAAAGACAGAGAAACATCGGTGTGGAAGAGGTTGAGTTGCCTCTCTCACTCCCCCAGGTGGGGACCTGGCCACAACCCGGGCCTGTGCCCTGACCGGGAATCAAACCGGCGGCCTTTCGGTCCACAGGCCGGTGCCCAACTCGCTGAGCCCACCGGCCAGGGCGAGTCGCCCTCATTGTACTGAACAACGGCCCCAAAACGCCAGAGCCGGGGTGCTGGCAACTCAGAGGCGCCAGCGAGGAGCCACAGCACACTTTCTGTAGGTGAAAAGGTGAGTTTGTGCAGGAGAAGCTCTGCACGTGGGGGTTCAGCGCTGCTCACGGCTCTAGAAACCCAGCCCGCGGAGGACCTGGCGACGTGTCCCTTGCAGACGAGGCGGGGCGCTACCGTATTATTTTCATTTCCACTTCACAGAGACTCCCCAGATAAAATAAACTGTACAAGGGTCAGCAAATGCTCGCTTACAGACGAGCGTCTTGGATGACCACCAGTCTGACGTGGGAAAGAGGCGATGTGAGCTGTGGCTTTGACGGACGGTTTCCCCTTCCAGGCTTCTGGGCAGTTGCAGCCGGCACGCAAGGGGGCTGGGGCTGGGGGACCGACTCCCCGCCCGGTCCCCAAATGTTCAGTCCAGCCTCAGCCTCTCTACTTTATATTTATTGCTGTTTCTCAGCCCCGTCAAGGGATAATTGATAAATAAATTATAATATATTTAAGGTGCAACATGATGATTTGATATTGTGTATACGTGTGTGTGTGTGTGTGTGTGTGTGTGTATTATGGGGGTGATAGATTTGTTAACTCCGTGGTGGGAGCTTCCCACGTTCACCTCCCGTTGGGGTTTGTGCCTTTACTGGCAAAGGACAACAGCGGGTGGGAGCTGGAGAGGGACCCGGCCCTCAGGGGACCGGCCCCCAGCGCACACGCCGACCTTCACACCTGCAGACTCCCACCACAGGGCAGACGTAGCACTGGGCACCCTTCAACCAGGTCCCTGTATAAACGGGCCTGCGTTGTCCAAACCTGTGTCATTCAAATGTCAACTGCAACCCGACGATTGCACTGGGGTTTGAAAGGACGAGGACGCGGTCCTGGGCGACTTGCTCCGCCAGCCCTTTCTTGGGCTGCTCAGCTCTACTGTCCCAGCCACAGCCCCGCAGCCAGGCCGGGCTCAGGGGCCCCAGTGCTCGCTTCTCTGTCCCCCGACCGGCGAGACCGGAGCCGGAGCGGCGGCCTGCTCCAAGCCACGCGCTGGAGCCGAAGCGAGTGCTTGTGACTCTCCCAGCGCGATCGCTCAAACACGTCCTGGCCAGGCTTTCTGGACAGGGATGATGGCAGCTCTCCTCAAGTCGCCAGCGGGCTTTGGGAATGTTGGCGCAGGGGCACTGAGTCTCCCGGGGGGGATATTAACCAGCAGCATAATTTAGAAAATTACTCTGAATTACATAGCCTTTTAAAAAATGGCTTTAATGTTTATTTGTTAAGATGAAAATTGGTTGTCACCCTGTTCTATGAATTTTGTGCACAACTTCCTTGCTGAAATCAGGTTCTTTTTATACTGTTGACAATAAAGTTATTCAAGCAAGCATCTCATGCTGTGCTATTAATGAAAAATAATTTATGCAAAGCATAGTTTCTTTGTATATTATGGTAATGTTCAAGTCATTCTGTGTGACTAAATAGCTTTTAAATGCAACCAACTTCTTTTCTAAGAAAGAGAAAATTAAGGTTAGAGTGAGTTAGAAATTTTTCCAGGAGTGAATTAACACATAGGCCTTCATTTCTTAAACTAAAATGGCAAGATTCCATTTAAATTTGTTTAAAAACAGAAGTTTTATGCAGAATGTACTTCAAAAATATTGCTTCAGTCTGACTTAGGTTAGAAACTATTGTGATAGACATACAACTTTTGTTTTGCCTTTACAATCATTGCACATTGCCTCGGAAGACACACATTTTGCATTAAGATTTTAAAATACAATAATATATCACATCTTTTATTAAATAAAAACCTGAAAGAGGGATTGAGAGAGAGGAACAGAAAGACAGGGACAGAGATGAGAGAGACGGGGTGAGTGGCGAGAGGAGAGGACAGAGTGACGGAGAGACGTCACAGGGAGAGGGACGGGGATTGCGAGCGAGCGTGAGGAAGAGACTGATGGACAAAGAGAGATGGAGAGAGATACTGAGACAGAGATGGAGGGAGGAGCTGGGAGACACCGAGAGAGAGAATGTGAGAGAGAGAGAGACCGAGAACAAGATACACAGAGAGGCGCTGAGAAACAGAAGGCATCAGAGAGATGAGAGCGGGACAGACAGAGGGACACGCATCCAGAGAGCATCTGAGAGTCTGATGGGGTGTGATCGAAGGAGGGAGGGTAAGTAACAGAGACAGAGAGAGACAGAAAGACATTTTGAGAGAGAGAGAGAGATGGCTGGAGGGGGACGTTGAGAGAGGGAGGTTGAGGGGAGGAGGTGGCAAGGGAGACCGAGGGTGAGAGAGAGTTGGGGGGAGGCTGTGCGAGAGAGTAAAGCGCAGAGACCGGGAGAGGGAGATTTAGATGATGTGCTTGTATTTTTTTTTCTCATTTTTCCCCGCCTACCCCTATAGTCATTTTACTTCTCTGCGGGCATTGCACGATGACCTCTATCTCTGGTCACAGATTTTATTTAGGAATATTATCATTTTATACACTTCATGTCTCGGACTCGGGTGCAGTCATTGGGATGTAAGTGCTGAAAATCCCCCGCGGGGAGAGCAGCGTGGCATCGCATGGCCCTGTGAAGGACAGAGTTCCGGCCGCCATCTGCCTGCCCCTGCCCGGTCATGGCTCGGTTGGGAGGTGCTCAGTGAATTCCTCCTCGGCGCGGGCCCGGCCTTCCCCGTGGAGGCGACCGCGCGTGGTGAGCAGCAGGCTGGGCGGGGGCCTGGGACGCGTGCCGTCGGTCTCGGTCAACCTCAGAACCGGAGCATCGGAGTCATTTCCCACCCACTTCCTACCAAGTTCTTATGTCAGACATCAGGAGTTTAGCTCGAAACTTCTTTCTTCTCAGGTCAAACCAGTTGACATCCCCTGCTTCCAACGGACTGAAATACGCTGCCATCTAAACACACGAAATACCAATTATTACCTTCAAATACCTGAAAAAACCTTTAAAAATCGTATACTCACTAGAGGTCAAAACTAAGGCTCAGTGAACTGTGTTGCTCTCCTCGTTACAGGGTCAAGAAGTAGCACCCGTGTTCCCCGGTGACCAGCTCAGCACCTGTCACGAGCGTTCGGGTTCCTCCGTTTTTACCAAGCAGTTTTTTTTTCCCCCAAGAGAAATGTAAGGAAAACTAACATTTTAAAGGCGTATTCCCTTTAGCATAGTAAGCTAACATGAACCCTGTTACGGGCGAAGGATGCGTCCGAATGACGTGCTGTCAGTGCTCAGTAAAAAATAAAAATATGGAGGATGTCACTTCCATGGAGAGGGAGGCAGTGTGCGGGGTGCGAGGTGACGCGTTACTGATGTTGCGGAGAGACGTCAGCTGTTGGACTGCGACGGGCGGCGGGGCAGACGCGGCCCCGCAGAGCCGCGGCCGTTGGCCGTCGGCGGTTCGCCGTTCACCGTTCGGTGCGATGCTGCTGGAGCCCCAGAGCGCCTTCGGGTCTGCCGGCCTTAGGAAAGAGAGAGTGTCTTCCATGTACTTTAAATAAGGGCGAGTACTAAAATTCTTCAGATGTTTTCACAAACAAAACACAAGTGTTTTAATGTGTTTGTACTTGCCTAGCACCCTGTGTTTTCACTCACCCTCACCCAGGCCCAGAAAGAGCAGACGTGCTGGAGGGGCCGCAGGCCGGTGAAACGGCCGCCAGGAGGGGCGCTGCCGACCTGGGGCAGCCGAGAGCCTTTGTGAAGGACGCCGCGGGACCCCGGGGAGTCGCGCGTGAGGGTGACAGCTCAGGGAGAACAGCACATGGCAAATACCCCCGGACGCCCTCTTCCCGGCGTGGCCCTCTCTGTGTGCAGGTGTCTTGACAGTGGTGTCCTCTTAGGGGCCCTAACCCTTCAGCCCTGAGGGACGCAGTAACACGCACTGCATACCATGTCCTGGATCGCCCCACCATGAGGCCGGGGGGCTGGTTACACCAAGTACAGCATGGTCCGGCCGACCTGCTCACAGCTTGACCTCACGTCGGCGTCCCCCGGAAGGTCCACTGTGCGTCCCTTTCCACACCCAGGGCCTTCATGAAGGTGCCCTGCAGCTGGCGGTGAGTGTGTGACATGCTCTGTGACTCCTTATTTAACACTGAGTGAGAGCGTGTGACCAGAGGGCCATCGCTCCGTGCCGGCCGTGGCTGGCGGGTGGATGTGACGACCTGAGTCAGACCGAAGGGAGAGATTCTCATGGTGCACTCCGACCTTTCCATTGGACACACTGTTGTCGCTGGCACGATGAGGCCAATGTGTTATGGCAGTTTCACTGATGTCTTACGAAGGTGAGGTCTAAATTGTTAAAACTTATTTTGGCACATGGCAAAGTCAAGCCTTGAAGAAGCTGGACCGAGACCAGCAAGATAAAATCCTGTCTTCCAGGGGTGTGCCCCCCGTGGCCTGCAGGCCGCATGGGACCCAGGGTGGCTATGAATGCGGCCCAACACAAAACCGTAAATTTATTTAAATCCTTTTTTTTTGGCTCATCAGTTTTCATTAGTGTTTGGGTATTTAATGTGTGGCCCCGGACAATTCTTCTTCCCATGCGGCCCAGAGAGGCTGGAAGGTGGACGCCTTTGTGTCCCATGGATGATTTCATGCAGGATTTCATGCGTCTCATTAAATGCCTTCAGTGCTTTGGTCAGAATACGTTACAATGACAAGTCCGCGAATGTCGTGTGTGAGAACGTTTGCTGGCTTTCTGTCATCATCAGCTCTTAGTCGTCCATTAGCTGTTTCACTTTCTGAAAAAAATACTTTTTTGTTAGGGGGCTGGGTTCCATTTACACTTTTCTGTATTTATGAGGAAAAGAAATATTTGAATCAGAGAATGATGGACATCCACATTGCTGTGTGTAGATTTAGCTGTGTCATAAAAAAACCACAAATAGCCCCGGCTGGTGTGGCTCAGTGGATTGAGCATCGGCCTGCGAACCAAAGGGTCACTGGTTCGATTCCCAGTCAAGGCACATGCCTGGGTTGCAGGCCAGGTCCCCAGTGAGGGGCACATGAGAAGCAACCGCACATGGATATTTCTCTCCCTCTTTCTCCCTCCCTTCCCCTCTGTCTAAAAATAAATAAATAAAATCTTTTTAAAAAACCCTCACAAATAACATCTGAAAAAAGTCTCATTAAATTTGTAGTCAAAATCTTTGTGCGTTTGCCATTTATAATGGCATAAAATTTCTTTTTCCCCCCGTTAAGTCTTTTCTTCATGAATTACTAAACACTTATTAGTAGGATTGAGTAACTAGTAAAACACCGTGGAAACTGCTAGAAGGAAGAGCACATTAAAGTCCTGTGCATGCAAATCAAAACTCCTTTCAATCAGATACTTCAAATATGCATTGGAGAGAAATTCAGTGGTTTAGCAAATGAAACAATTTTTATAGTGTGATAGACAGAAATATTTAGAACTTCAAAATTTTTGAGCAATCCTAAAATTGCTTGAAAATAGTTCTCAATATTCGTTATACAATATACAAGAATTATAATTGAAGTAAGACATTTTTACAGAATATGATTAAACTTATTTTGGGGGACTTAATTTAGCCAGAGATTAATTAAAATGCATGATATTTTTAAAAGCATATTAATGATATTTTATTATGAAAGTAGCATAGATATATTATAAAAATTCCTGAGACAACAGGAAATACAAAGAAGAAAATTAAAATTGCATATTGATCGGCAGTGTTACGATGAATGTTTTGATTTTTTTGTTACCACCGTTATAGATGTGCAGCCCCCACCCTGTCCCCATCTCTATGCACACACTCGGGCACAAAATTGAAACTTTACTGAATATACTGAGTATTTTGTTTTAAAATACACTTTTCTTCCTATTCTTCGAAATAAACTTTTCTTGTACAGTTGCTAACATAATTGCTCAGATAGAAAAATATTTTCAAAAATATTAAAATTAAAATGGCCGTTATTACTATTTTATGAATCTGTTTTCTCCTATATGTGAAATTATATTGATTTTATTCTCTATTAAATGATTGGTGGTGCAAGTTTTTCAAAGATCACACTCATAAGGTTGTTTCATAGTTAAAACACAATAGAAAGTTAAAAATAACATAAAATACTATTAATTTTTAATAGCAACCAGGTACAGCTTATCTACATTTATGTGTTATTTATAAAAATGCCTATCTCTGGTTTTACGTTTAAAACAAAGATTGGAAGAGTTTTTTGAGGCCATTTTCCCCCAAATCAGGACACTCCTGTGCTGGAGTGCTATGTGAAGCCCGTCACTCACAAACCGAATTGGATGATTTCATTCTCCAAGTGATAAAAACTATGTTTTAGTAAATCAATAAGCTCAACAATGTATTTGCCGTAGGAAATCAATTTATTCTGGCAGACTGTGGGCTCAGTGTTTCCGGCATCCGAATAAAAATAATTTCACCATTAATGCAAAATTCCATTCCACCGAATTGCATGCCCTCCCACCCGTCACAAATGTTTTTAAGCAGCAAAAATATTACCGCGTTAGAAGATGGTAGAATATTGAACCCGTATCGTAGATATACAGTTGCCACATCTCATAATTCACTTCTCCTCTGGAGAATTTAATTCAGTGTGAAAAGAAAGATATATTAGGTGACTCTCTGGCTAATGAAAATATTTGGATTCATCCAACGTGTCATGTTAACAAAGGCACTCACTCTGTGTTGAAACTCCATAAGGATTGTGGAGACGAGAAAAAGTGTTTACGTTGAGGCCTCTAATTGCTGTAGGGTAACGGCTAGTGCCGTTGACTCCAAAGAAAGCCTTCTTAGCCTCCTCCGTTCTGAGTAATGAAAGGAAGCGGCAGCCGAGACAGTGGCAGTCATTTCCTCCCAGCCCTGGGGCCCAGGGCCCACACGGCTTCCACGTAAAGACCGTCGGTGACACCGATCATCTCTAATGATTTCCCAACACAGCCTCTCCACTTCTGCCGAGCAAACCTGCTTATGTGTGCCCCTGCCCCCCGGTCCCGTCGTGCCCCTGTGACCTGCCGCACAGTCTGTGAGCACCTCCATCCTTTCACAGCTCGAATTACAACTGACTCCACCCATCACATTGAAAAGCTCAGTTTGGACCATATTACTTTATATAAAATTTTCCATAAATGTGTGTCCTCCCCTCTCCCCCGAACGTGAATGATATAAGGAAAGTTAGCATGCGCATGTTTTTCTTGCACTGGGAAGGGAAGTTACGTGCCCCGTAATTTGAATTTTCCATTTAGTACAGCCCGGTAAGCACGGGCCCGTTGACCAGGTAGCAAAACTCTACCGCACGAAACTGAAAAGCAGTGCCAGCCTCACTGGGAATCAGTGCTCGCGTGCCCGGAACATTTCATATGGTTTACAGTTCCAGACAACGTTACATGTTATCTCGGGTAACTTTCCATGTATTTGGGAGTCAGTTAGAGAAGCATTTGCATCAACCGTTTCATCATAATTAGGGGTCGGGTTTCGCAGGGGACAGTTTTGATACTGGGACTCTGCGCTCCGGCAAAGTCACCTGAATGAGCACCTGACTGGTCACTCACACTGATCCTTAAGCGTTTCACAACCTTTGGAGCCATAGGTTATAAAGTTTCCTCTGAAGGTGTCATTCAAGTCACAGTTCATGTGAGGCCCTCACTACATAAGAGTAAACCGCATCTTAATGACGGATGCCTTGCATGCTGTTTCAAGGAAAATATCTATAGCTGCCGCATACATGAAATCTATCAGATTAACTAAGCAGTTGCAACTATTCAATGTAACGCATGTTTTATGCCGCTCTGGAGTCTTCGAAAATATAAAATATAACACCTCTGACAACCCTCCGTGTAATAATTCTGTTACCCTACACACTCTACGAGTTTCCATCTCTTCTATCGGAGCGTCCATGCTCTGTTCAGGGCTTTCTTAGGGGAACATAAGGGTATGTTGTTGCTTTTCGAATTCTGACTTCTGACAGAGAGAGAGAATGCCTGCGGAGGGGCACGGCTGGACATGTCAGCTGCGGGGTCAGCGCCCTGGAAAGTGAGCGAATCTGTTTGGGAGCGCGGCTGCGGCGCCCCCGGGCCGCGCTCCCCTGCGCTAGGTCTGGGCGCCAGGCGCGGTTCCGGCGAGTGTCGATTCCAGCCACCACCCACTGCCCTAACGGCGACGTCCTGGGAAAACCCAAATAGGTCCCTCGCTGGACACGTATCGTGGATATGCAGTTGCTATGGCAACCTGAGAAGACACGTAGGGTGATCCCCTCTGTCCCCGGCTCAGCCCTGGTGTGAGCACTTGTCGTCACCATGAGAAACTCGTGATAAAGGCCAACCCGATCTAGCGTGGAGTCATAGCTTTCCTTCAGTTTGAAAAAATGTTTTCTTTGAAAGAAACGATAATCAGTCTCTCATTTTGTCCATTACTGATTTCTGTGAACACAAGGTGAAAATCAGTGTCAGATGAAGTGTTTATCCATGTTTCCTCTTTATTCACGTTAACTCACAGCGACCACACAGCGACGTGCACTCACCGGACCGCGGGTGCAGGTCGGGCCGGTGAGGAAGAGCTCGTTGGTTGTTCGGAGGCGGCTGATCCGTCAGCTCTCCCCCACCGAGCGCCTTGGGTGCCGGCGGAACTGGAGCCCCGTTTCTCCAGGATCCTGTTACCTCCGTAACGTTATGGGGCCACATTCGCTGGCAGGCCAGTGATCATTTTAAGTCTGGATTTTCAGTTTTCCAAACAGCCCTCAAAAGGCAAGCCTGACCGTGAAACGGTGCTCACTCAGGCCGCCGGCGGCCGCGGTGCTCGGCGGGCCCGGCGCCCCGCGCGACCTGGCCCAGAGGTGTTCCTCTCTGCGCCTCAGTTTCCTTTCGTTTCTAACCGGCCCTCGGCAGGCAGCCCGGCCGAGGTGCTGCGCGGGCCTCCGCACGGGAAGCCAACGGGGTCAGAGCACAGCAGCACGTCCACCTCACACTAATTGGTTCTAAATGCAAGAACTAAATCATAAAAATAAAGTGAATATACAAAGTATAACACCCGAACAAATCTGACCTTCCCTCCACGCCCTGGGGCTCGTTCGGCATCTTAACACGAGCGAAGTCAGCCCAAGTCGGATGCCAACCATTTTCAAAACGAATTACCTTTGCACTGAAATCTCTTGGCTCTTGGCAATACCAGTCCATTACCGATAGCAAAACTTTCTGAAAACCCAGCAGACTAACCTCGTTTCCCAACACAACGTATGGTATCGTGTACCGAGCTGGGAGGCTGGTGGCTTCCCTTCTCAAAGGCCCCCAGGACTTGTCTCGCTGAGAAGATAACGCGGGGTGGGGGCTGGGGGGCTCTCCATGTAGCCGAGAGGCACTTCCTCCTCTCCCCGTCACACACTTCCCGCGATACGTTGCCCGCGTGTTTTTCATTTTAGAGAGGACTAAGCCAAAATGCCTCCTAAACACTTTAAATGGATCAAGGGATTTAATAATAACTTCAGAGCGCGAATAAACATTTTAGAAGTGAGTAAAGCAGAGTATTTTAGGTCAATCAATAAAACATGCAGTTTAAATCATTGCCTCTCTTTTTCTGCTCAAGAGACTTTTTGGGAGGAGGGACATCAATGAAGTTTCACGTAGAGGAATGTTTCAGATAAATCCATTATTACCCCTGGTAAAACTCCAACCATGTCAGCCGGAGGAGTGGGAGAGAAATAGTGCTGTTTCTTTTCCTTTTCTTTTTAACCCGACACTTTATCATGATTATTTTAAGAAAATATTTCTTCTAGTCTATGTATACCAAATATTTTCAAAATCTCAGGATCTTAGAAAGCAGAAAAAAAAGGCATGCATTTTAAAAAAGATTTTATTCTGTTTTTTTGTTTTTAACTAGATAGGGATGTGTTCTCATTGGAATAAGAAATTCAAAAACATTTTTCAGTTTCCCAAAAGAGTTAATTATAGTAACAGTAAAGAAAACATTGGGGTGCTGGGCACACAGTGCAATTTACAAGTGATGTATCACAGAGACATACATTTGAAACCCATACAATCTTATCAACCAATGCGACCGCAATAAATTTAATTAATTAAAAATAAAAATAAACTCAATCGAGTAAAGAAAGCACAAAATACCTTATACCTGCACTTAACATTAAAATTCAGTGTTCATCACCTTTGCGACTGCTATTTGTGGTTCATTACATTTCACTTTTCTCTTTAGTAAGTAAAAGGCCAACCAAAAATGTGTGACGTTCTCACACATTCGTCGTACAGGCGGGCTCCTTAACCACGCGCAGAGCGTCGGCGTACGGCTTTGGAGAGCGGCGGTACTTTTGACCAGCCACGCTGCTACATAAGCTGCGATACGTGGGGATCTAATTGTGGGACAGGATTGATTTAATCAGGGTGACACCAGCCCTCCCCCCCCCGCAACCTGGGGGCCCTGCCCCGCCTCCCTCCACCGGGCGCCGGGCCGTCCCTTGGAACCGCGGGCACAGGCTCCTGCGGCAGCCACGGCAGTGCGCGCGCGCGGGGCTGCGTTCCTCCTGCCTGGGCACAGCGCCTCCGTCAAAACGATGTGCGTGTGCCTCCCTGAGTGACAAAGCTTCTCGAGAATTCTAAGGAAGCTGTCCCTTGGCGAGGAGTTTCTGGTCCCGTTTTTGCCCTTCTCTGCGTAAGGACAGAAGCTTTAGAACCGTGTGCACGGCTGTCCGCGGACCAGCCCAGACGGCGCCTTAGCTCGCAAACGCAGTCCCGGAGGTCATTCCAGCGGGCCCTGGGCCCCCGCTGTGGAGAACGTGAGGGCGGGCGCCATGGGGGTCCAGGGCTCCCCTCACCGCCCCTTTCGGGTGCCAGGCCCGCTGTGTCTCCAGCCGATAGGAACGTGGCTTTCGCCTCGCACGGCTGTGGCTGGACGCCGTGGCTCCCTAGCTTTCCGCCCCCCGTCCCTGCTAGCGCGGCACCCTGGCACGTCTTTCTCATCTCTGCCTTCGGGGGCAGCCAGCCTTCTGCTCCACCTGGAACCCACCTTGTCCGTTTCCTGTCACTGACTGGGCGGCCACCTCTCTTCCACCACCTTGCTCACGCCCCTGTGGGTCCAGATTAAGCCCTTCTAATAACGCCTTCGCTCTCCCCCGCTGCGGTTCTTAGTTAAAAGAAAGAAAAATCAGCTGCCCACGATGCCCTGTAGTCCCTTTTTCTCCAGTGTTTCTGACACTGGAGGCCAAGGATTGAACCAATTAATGGCATTGTGGCTCTTGACCTTCCTCCAAAAGAAGTTCATTAAACGAGATCAATCTGATTTGTAAGGATGGAGTTGAGCCTGCGCACCCGTCGTTTTCCAAGAAGCCGAAGTCGGATGAGCAGCCAGTGTTACAAACGCAGAGTTAAACGTTCTCCCAGAGGCCTGGGATGACATTCAAGTGGGAGACAAAGCAGTGATGGAGGCTTGTCCCCTGTTTGCCCCGACGTCCTAAACCTTTTCTTTGAACACTTCAGAACACCGCTTATGTGAAGCCGAAACGCAGAATGTAGCCAGAGTCTAACATACTTTCCTGTGGAAATCTCGACTTCGTTAGTATCTTAAATACATGTGAGTGGGTGATACTTTGAAAGATACAGAGATGGTTAGCTAAAATCATCTTTGGGGAAGTGACCCTAAGGGTTCAGGCTCTAGTATTACAGCCAAGGAAAGGTGACCAACATTAAAATAGTGTTTTCTAGCACACCGTAGAGAGATGCCCTGTGGTAATTAGCAGTGCGAACCCCTTGGACATTCCATGTTTCGAAAGGATATCATTAACTCAGCGGTTCTCTGTTTTTAAGAAGTTGCTTCTGCCCAGGCCAGCGGCCACTTCGCAAGGGGGCGGACCACGTGTTTGGGACCCCACCCTGGGACTCGGCAGAGCGGCAGTGCAGGTGTAGAAGGCGGGGGCAGGGGGGCGTCTTCGTCACAGCCTGTGGTCTTGCCACGGGGCTTGATTTACTTCCCCTACGTGACTCTCTTTTCCATTCTGCTAAATTACCGGCGCTCTCCTGCTCTTGTCTGAGCAGCTTCGGCGAGCTATCGATGTGGAATAGGCGCTCGCATCTACAGAGAGCATAGTTACCTTTCGTTGTAATATTTCAACTGTACTTTTCTAACCACACACCACGGATAAACTGGGTAAATGTAAGAAAAGTTGGATGCTGCACTTGTTCAGCCATCAAAAAAGAAAATGTTTAAAAATCTGATGCTCCGAATTTTTTAAATTAAAATTACGTGAAACTAAAATATAGGTAGCAGAGACCATATCAAAACTGACAGTTTCTTAGAAAATAAGTTTTTAAGTTAAGCTTTAACTGTCGTATGGAAGCGTTTACGCCGATGAAGCTATTAGTTCAAACTTTTTGTCACCAGCCACATGTCCCCTCATTGTGAACCGCACCCGCTGTTGAGTGCGTTTCACGTGCAGCCGATACCGTGACAGGTGTGTCATAACACGCAGAGCAGGACTCCGAGCTCAGGGGCCTCCATCCTACTGAAGGAACCAAGATGAGACCAACAAATAAAATGTGCATTATGCACAGTAATAGGGGGTAAGGAGAGAGGGGTACCAGAGAGGAGATCAGGTGCATCAGGCAAGGGGATGGGGCGGCAAATTTAGTGTTAAAGCAGAAAAAAGGAAATAAACTATTGACTGTCATTTGTGTTTCAAGCCACGTGTACGTAGACGACAGCATGGGGAGAAGACACAGACGTGTGCATCCCCGGCACACGCACACGACCCACAGAGGTCGTCAGTTCCAGGGGAGGGAATGGGGTGACGGGGTCCGAGGTGGGAGAAGAAGTTCTCACAGTGCATGTTCCCTACCTTTGGGGCTCTGTATGTTGTGCAGATGACAAGTATGTAAACAACGAACAAAAAGTTAAAATAAAAATCAACCAACGGCGATGGCTAAAGGCCCGGCACGTCATTGCACTGCCTTGTCGAACGTCCTCTCTCGGAACTAAATCGCAAGTTTCGGTGGCTAGTTTAAATAATAGTGCAATTATCCTCTATTTAGATGTTTTGCGTATATGCCTAGCAGTGCGTTGTTTGGCATTTCACTCTTTCTGTTAAAATAGAAGAGCATGTAATGTGCACGTTCGCGGGGCTCGGTTCTGTGGCGTCACCTCCTTGGCCACTACAGCACAGGCCGGATTGGCTTCCCCGAGTTCATTGCCTGTCCACCCTGGTGTGACGAGGTGCCCCCGATTCCAGCAGCTCACACCACGCACGTTTATTATCCCAGAGTCTCTGCGGTCTGAGCCTCTCCGAGCTCCTGCCTCAGGCTTCCTCAGGGTGCAGTGACGGTGGCCTTGGTCTGGGCCCTCCCACGGGCTTCCTCCCAGCGAGGTGGCCAGCTCTGTCAGACGCAGAGTGGGTGCGCGACAGAGACTAGTCTTTTTGTGACCGAGTCTCTCTCCCAAGTGACATCTCATTGTTTCCGCTGCGGTCTGCTCCTGGAGCCAGCAAGCCCAGCAGGCCCTCGGAGGGGGCTGCAGGCTCAGGTGAGCGCCGGCCGGCGGGGACCGGGCGTCCACCTGGCAGCCCCCGACTCCCAGTGTCCTCGCTCTCTTCTCTGGAGTTGCTGCACTTCTGTAAAGTGATTTCTCATCATTCAACTCAGCCTCTGTTTGCGCCAACTGCCCACCTCACCTCGGCCTCCTTCTCTTCATTGATGAAGACAGGCACACCTTTTATCAATGAAACACAAAGCCGAGCAGGGCTGGGCTCAGTTAAGCACTTTCGAAGTTTCTGGCAGTGACTGCGGAGCCCTGGAAGGAACCACATTCAACAGTCCGGGGCGTTTGCCCTTCAGTGTTCGCAGCTTCATGCGATTTTCAGCACTAGTGGCGATAAGATCTGCGTGCATCTGATCTGAGGGAGCCCTGCGGAGAGAAGCCGCGTGGGTGGTGCAGGGCGAGCGGGGCGTCCGGGACCCCGTGCTCCCCCAGCCTGGGCGTCAGGCCCGACTCGGCCCCTTACAACGTCGTCACCGGACCCCCTGAAGAACTGCCTGGCTGCTGAGGAAGCACATCACGTAACAGGAGAAGACAAGGAAGAAATGAGCTCCTTTGCGTTCGTGGGAAGGGTGCATTCTGCCTTTAAAGCTGCCTCAGGAACTGATGAGAGAGGGGCCTCACGGTTGTGGTTTAGCCGCCCTCCGTGCGCGATCCTGACGGGCTGCGGGCTTTGCTTCCCACCTGCCCGGCCCTCAGGGGCGAGAAGGGCTCCGGGGTCCCTCTTCACCCACACTTTACAATGGAGGAGCCCAAGTACTGTCCCTACATTTCTACTCCCTGTGACAACTGCAGGGGGGCCTGCCCTGACCACGTGAGACGGGGCTGCCCGGGTGCCTAGGGAGCGACCAGGGCTTAGTCATCTCCGGCCGATGTGACGGCCCACACCCCACGGTCACACACACTCAGACACTGGATGTTTCAGCCTTGGGAGATCCCTGAGAGAGAACTTAACCCCATTAAGAGGAAATTTGGAGAAAACGGGCTTCATATATAAGTAAATATTATACTTAATTTTAGTGTCTTTGTTAAAATAATTGTAGACGCACTAATATAAAATCATACATAAGTAAATGATTACGATGCTTACTATAGAAAATAAGGATGATTTTGCGTCCACACAAAGCTTCCACGCCTGTGGTTGTAGCACTTCATGAACAATCTCCGAAACGCGGCCGGAACGCAGACGGCCGCAGGAGGCGGTGGCTGAACTGCGGTCCCTCCAGACGGTGGGATGTTATTCAGCAGGAAGAAGAAACGAGCTGTCCGCCATGGGATGGCATGGAGGAACCTTAAATGGAGAACCTTCCACGCAGCTGCTTTTTTGAGGTAGAAAAGTGTCTCCAATGAATGGATGTGTCAAAATGTCAGGGGATGAGAGCAACGGATAGACCTGTCATTTTAACTCACAGGAATGTCAGTCCAAATACCTTTCAATGACAGACAAAGGAGAACCATGCCTCCCGGGCGTAAGGGCTCCGCTAACACGTGGTCACTTCTAATATGATTCGCGTGACTTCAAGAGAAATTGGTTTCCTGCGCTCCATCTTATGACAGTGTAACCTGGAAGTGTGGGGCTTATGGCAAGAATAGCCTTCTAAAATATGTCTTATATGTTAGGGGCATTTAAATGTATTTGTGTAAAAGGAAATAAAAGGAAAGAAATGGCTTTATAGGCCTACAACTGTCTCCAAAGTGGATACCGTAAAGTAACCACAATTAATAAACATGAATTTTTGTTGCCGAATTTAAGCACAGTAAAGTTTCACAGGAGAATGTCAACTAAGGTGTAAAAAAAAATAATTCAGTTAAAAAAAAAAATCTGTCGAAAGACCCTTGAGTGAGACGCTCTGCGTTATTCATGTTTACCGCAGCTCCTGGCTCGGTGCCGGTGGGCAGCGGCCTTCCACGGGTGCGTTTTTAAATGACTAACCTAAGAACCCTTTCTGCAAATATGAGATGGATAATTGGAATGTCAGCTTTTCAAAATCATTTCAGTTTATCATTTTGAAGCCCATTACTTTCTCGTTCTTCTCCGATTCCTAATTCCTTTGTTTACTTCTCATTTCCTGGGTTGACCAGCCTGCACAGTCTTCAGAAAAATTAACCGAAGTCCTCCGCTTGCCCTCCTCAAGGATGGCCTCCTGGGGGAGGGAGCCTGCCCTGTTGCTGAACAAGGACATCGATATTCGGTTACAAAAAGAAAGAAAAAGCACAACTGAACAAGTTTAGAACATAATGCTTCACGTTTCCCTTGAAAACCCTAGGCATTTTTGCAAATTTCTACTGATCGTCAGTTCCATCGCGTTCATCTTTTCCCCAAACTGGCGACACTAGACTGAGCGCCCTCCTCTGTCCGCTCAGGCCTACCTTTCAAGTGGCCGTCCTCCCATCCGTAACAGCCGGGGGCTGGCTATCCACGGCCACTTTACTGCGCAAATGGAAACTCACACGGAACCGCCAGCTTTTCTGAAGCCGACGTAGCTCAGGGCCGGGGCAGAGGGGACCAGGACATGTGGTTTCTGGCTTCGAAGTCAGTGACTTTCCATGCTTTCTCCCAGAATTTATGACGGGGTTTGGCAAACAGAAGGCAGCGACCGCCTACTTATTTGATCTGAATCACAGGATGAATTTCAAATCCCCTCCAGTATTTCCTTGAAGACCTGAAACACCTGAGACTTTGCTACCGGAACCTGATCCCTGTGGCCCTCGGATGAGTGACTGTCCCTCAGGAGGCAACCCTCATGCCATCCCTGGCACAGCAGGTGGGACTTCCCCTCTCACCTCCCTTCAAGTGAAGTTTGAGGATGGAGCTGAAAGTAGAAGAAAGCACCCTAAAGGGGTGGGGCGCGCCTCAGTGGCTCCCCATCCATCACGTCGTCTGGGGCCGGAGCCCTGCAGGCACTTTCTCAGAGGGGTATATCTCTCAGCCCCTGGGGTCCGAGTCCCTCTCCAGACCGTAGCCGCCACCCGTCTCAAGTGACTGCACCAGCCTCTTGGGCTATTTTTATATTTTTAGACTTTTCCTTCCAACCTATTTCACCCAGTCTCAGCATCCATGACTGCCATTTAAATCACGTCGTTTTGGGGGTCCAGGAACCAATCCATCTCTCACTCATCCACTTTCCAGAGCCCTGCCACCGTCTCCGCAGTAACTTCCATTTCGAATCCCGCCCGCCGCCCCGCACTTCCCCCCAGTGCGGCCGCTCCGGGCTATCCTCTCTAATTGGATTTCGGTGCCTCCGCCTCTCGAGTCCCCACACGACACCCCTCTCTTCACAGCTTCCCAGCCACCTCTCCACTATCAGAAATGCATGTCCTATATTAAACCGTCTCAGATGTCACCAAGGGCCCTTCACCTCAGTGTCATCTCTCTGGAAATAGAGTATTCTCTTGAGGACGGAGCCCGTGACTTCAGCCTCCTTTGTTACGCCAGGACACTGAAGCCCAGCATGTCACTCCATCACTAGCGATGGAGTGACAGGCCGCTTCTCATGTCGCAAGGCGCCTACCCGTTGGAAGAGCCGCTGCCCTCCAAACCCTCTGGACCCCATGAGAGCTGCCATCTGGAAAGACCTCGCCTCCTTGGCGTCCGGGCTCACCCTACACAGAGACAAGCACTTGCTGTGTGGATCGACGGCGGGCAAACGTCTTCGGCTTTGACAGGCGGCTTGTTAAAAATGCAGAATACCAGGCCCCCGTTAGCCCCAGTGAATTGTTACGGATGCCTCCACATCGTCCCAGCAGACGATTTTAGGCTCGATACACAGCAGTGCTCGAAGAGCGTGGCTGAAGGGGGACCATCTCCTCCGCAAAAACCCGCCCTGCGGCCTTGCACGTGTGTGGCTGGCCGCTGCCTCCTCTCCCTGACCTGCAGAGATGTGAGATGTCGGACCTGGTCAAATTTCAAACTGAATAAGCCCATGACTACTCAGGGGGATGTGTCGTGATCGTGAAACTTCACCTCTGTGGCTTTCTAAGTCACCTGCTGGTCTGTACTGCGTTAGAATAGTGAGCACTGAGTCATTTTATTCCAACCAGTAAATCGACCACCAGCTTTTAATCAGCTACTCTGTGTGTCGTATTCTGCTGTGTGTTACGATAATAATACAGGTATTCAATACGCCTCCCCCGTCTTCAAGGGGCTTAGAACCAATTGGTTTATTTACTTATTTTATTCTGATATAATAGAAAATATTTGCCAAATGAGTGGGTAGAAATTCCGTCATCATTTCAATGATTTCTCCCCCAGGAAAAGTTTAACTGCTTGGATGCAAACCTAGCAACCCCCCCCCGAACTTGGATGCTTGTAACTTGCCGGCCAAGGCGGGCACGCCCAGTGAAGGTCATAAACCTCTACGGAGAGAACCGACCAGTCAACAGACTTGCACGCCGAAGGTGAAGCGGTCAGGGAGGCCCACTCCTTTCTTGTCCTTCAGCCCACCTTCTCCACAGGTGCCCCAAGGCAGACCACCAGCGGCCTCTTTCTCACCAGTTACAATATTCTCATCCTCTCTAAGCTGCTGTGAATGGTTGCAAAGTCTTGAAATTTCCTTCCACTTAATGCACGGCGTCCATAACGCAAGCAAGGCCGAGCCCTGTGCATCCGACCACATCCTACTGCTTGTGGCCCACGAAGGCATCGGTTCTGCAGGGCTCAACCTGATACTTGCTACGTCCTTCCGGAACTCTGAAGCGAGGCTTCCCTTTGGTTGCCAGGCGAGGAGGGAGGGCTACGGCTAAATAGCCCCGCACGGCCAGTGGCTTTGCTCACGTGAGCTAACAGTGAATGAATCGCATTACGAACCCCGTAAATGCTTCTCACGAAGCAGCACACGTGTTGCGGGAGAACCTGCCCGTCGTCAGCACAGCCTTCTCCTCTACTGCGGGACAAAGAGAAGAAAAATCTGAGTAAATGGCTAGCGACGCACACAAAGCCAACACATTTAAATATAATCGAGCTCTAAAGATTCGCTCTAAAGGAGACTCCGATCCTGTCCACGGTCAGAGGCCGAGGTGCCACAGGATAGCTACTTTTAAAGTCGGTGTGAACTGCGCACTGGATGCCGTCGGGGATGCGCAGAGACAGCCCGCAGGAAGCGAGGAAACGTTTGCGAACCGTGCACCTCGCGAGGGCCGGACGTCCAGGCTGTGGAATTCTTACAGCTCAACAGCGAAAGCCGCCCGGTTCAACACTGAGCAAAGGGTGGGAACAGGCATCTCTCAGAAGCAAATCGCAGACACACACACGCGTGTGTGCTCAACACCGTTAGTCTCTAAGGAAAGCATTTAAATCCACAAGGAGATGGCTTTTCATGCTCACTCTTAGGGCTGTAATCAGACCGGTGACACACAGGCTCTGACCAGGATGTAAAGGGCGTGGACCTCGCCCTCCGTTGCTGGGTGGGGAGGAAAATGGGTCAGATGCTTTGGAAAATGGGCTTGCAGTCCTTCCAGTGGTGAAAGCCACCGTCTCCATGTGATGCCACAGTGTCCCCTCTAGGGTTTCTGCTCAAGAGAACAGAAAGCGTGCGCCCACGCAAATGCTTAGAACACAAGCACTCGACAGCATTCTTCGCGTCACCCCAAATGGGCGACAACTCCAGTGCCTGTCCCCGGGCGGCTAGGCACACACATCCAACGGGAAAGTGCTTGGTGACGCAAAGCAAGGGGTGCTGGTACCCGCTAAGGTGTTGATGGATCTCGAAATCACCCTGCTGAGTGAAAGGAACTGGTCACCAGGACTATGTCACCAGGAACCGGTCACCCGGACCACGAGTCGTATGGTCCCATCGATGGCAGTGCCTTGGGCGGGTGCGGGCGGCGTGAAAAGTGACTGATAACGGGCACAGATTCGATTTGGGGGTGATGAAAAGACCCTAAAATTAGGCTGCGGGGGTGGGTGCACAATGCTGTATACAGGTTAAAGTCCGTTGATTTGTACATTTTATGTGGGTGAAATGTAAGGCAAGTAAATTATGTCTCAGCAAGTCTGTTTGGAAAAGGCAAACTTAAAAATAACCTGTGATGCCACCGCAGTCCGAAAATGGAGAAAGTCATCAAAGGCTGAAATGTACTAACCCCAGTATCACCTTGTAAATCCTTAAAGATGTGCATTGTGGAGACATAAAATCAACTTGGGAAATCTATATAAGAAGACTTCTATCGTGCCTTTCACTTAAAAAAAGAAAACAACAAATAACTAGTGTCATTTTTTCATAGTTCTTGTCATATATATATAATATATACATATATTATATATATAATATATATTATACATATATTATATATATTATATATATAATATATATATAGCATGTGGGTTTGTTGATATGTTTTATTAATAAGCTTAATGTTGCATTTTCAAAGAGTCTTCATAGTACTACAAGTTCAAAGTATGTTGCCTCACTCAAGCACCCACGTGCCTGCAGACATCAAGGGGAGGCCCCCCCGAGGCCCGGCGGGGAACGTGTTCAGCAGAGGACGCTGGCTACCTCTTAGCTAAGCAGCGAAGTGCAGACGTACTGCAGGATGCAGTCACGGACTATTTGTGTAATTTTAAGCTCTCAGTAATAAAGCAATTACAATTTTGTCATTTTACTACTTTAACTGTGACCCTTCAAAACTCAATAAAATCCAGCTCTTGAAGATTTTCTTTATTTTAATTAAAAGACAGCCCACGAGGACAGTACACACGCTCGAAAGTTCAAAGCTTTTCTCCCTTCGCTTCAACAGAAGACGCGGCCTGTCTCTTTCCTATCAAGTGAAGGGCCCTTCTGAGAATCTGCACCGACACTTAGAAGACGCGGTCTTTAAAAAGAAGGTTTGTTATGACCCAAGAAAATAGGAATCATGGAAGGGCCTACTGAAGACTTAAAAACAGAAGAAAACATTGGCAATATTTTCCAGTGTGAAGTCTGTGTCGTTTCCTTTTGTAATGATGAGGAAATGAAAACCCAGAAGAGTTAAATTTCAGTCATGTGGGATATAAAACAGAGAGTAACACATGAAAAACCGAACAAAGTCACAGACAGGCAACAGAAGGGTTGTTACCGGAGGGGCCGGGGGTGGGGGAGGGAGGAGACGGTAAAGGGGTCAGACCTGTGCGGGTGGAGGGAGACGAGGCCTCAGGTGCTGAGCGCATGGTGCAATGGACAGGTGGCGCGTGACAGAACCGTACACGTGAAACCTGCGTGATGTCAGTAACCCGTGTCACCCCAATGACTTAATAAAGAAAATCAGAGTATTTATGATTCAGAAAATGATAGAAGCTGCGCCTGACCCCATCTCTGTCTCAGTGCAGAGCTCGTTCCCACCTCCCGCCTTCTTGGAGAACTCTGTTCTAAACACTTACAAAGCCGTCGTGCCTAAAGCCATGTCGAATCATCTGTTCTGTCACAAAATGCGAGAGCCTGCTACGTGCCCATTTCTGCTGTGAGCGTCCCGTGCCCGGTGGGGCTCGGGTGCTCCCTGCTTAAAGCTCTCAGTGCTGAGCCGCAGCGGGCGCGCCGGCAGTGAGCAGATATTCGAATGGACAGGAAGAGAGGTCAGGGGTGAGCCTACAGTGGAAACGGAGCTGTGGCGAGGTAGCTGATGGAGAGAGCGGGAGACAACCCCCAGGAGAGCAGTGGGTCCCCAAAGGACGGTGGCTGGAGGATGGGCACGGAGACCGCGTCGGGGCAGGAACGCGGGACCTGGCCAAGGCCGGGCTGCTGTGGGCGCCCGAGGTGGACGCGTGCAGACGGTGTGCGAAGGAGAGCCCGGTGCGGCCGCAGCGGCTCCGAGGATGGGAGCCTGGAGCTCGGCCGGGCGGGCTGGACAGAGGCCGGTGCGGAGCCATCTCCAGCTCCTTTAGAGTGAAGACTTCGGGTTTTACTCACCTGCAGACTGGGAGCCCCCGGTGAGTTTTGACGGTGGGTGTGGCTTCATCCGATTTACTTTTGAAGAACATCCTTCCCGTGGCCTGCTGTGAACAGAGCTCAGCAAGTCCCACAATAAACATAGCCCTGGCCGAGCCGGGCGGAGCCGTAAGGGCGGCTCAAAGAGATGGGTGGACGCAGAGCCGTCCGCCGGCTCCCACCGCAGTGAATGGGGCGCAGGGCCCCGCGCCGACCGAGCAAGCCCTAGGAAAGGCGACGTGTGTTCCGGGCCCCAACGAAATTCTAAAGCCTCAGAAAAGAGGCTGCGTCAAAAATACGCAGTGTGAGCAAAGTGCCCCCTCCAGAGAGAGGGAGACAGACGTTGAAGGTTTTTTCCAGAAAATAAAAATGCTCTTTTCCTAAATTTATGTGACTAAATATAATGGACTATGAAATCACAGATTTGATCCCTTTATTAATTTTAATGGCGATAAAGCAGTGACATGCCGTTCGCCTGTGAACGAGATGAGCACAATGCAGCCAACGGCCCAAGTGGTGTCTTTTATGCATATTTTATCATCTTTTTCATGGTAACCTTTATTGACAATACAAGTGACCCCTTGTTCAAAATATGAAGTTTAACATATGTGATTAGAAAGGGAAGTATAAGACCCAGCTCCGTGAGTTTAGCACGCATGCTTTCTTCTAGGTGACTTATCGTTTCAGGTCTTAAATTGAGGTCTTCGATCCACTTTGAGTTACTTTTTGTAGGTGGGGACGGACTGTAACCTAGTTTCATTCTTTGGCCTGCGGCTTTCCAATTTTCCCAGCACCGTGTATTAAAGAGAGCTTCCTTCTCCACTGTGTATTTTTGGCTCCTTCATCAAAAGTTATTTGCCCATATACCTGTGGTTTTATTTCTGGGCTCTCAGTTGTGTTCCATTGGTCTGTACGTCTGGCTGTCTGCCAGCGCCGTGCTGTTTTGATTATCTCAGCTCTGTAGTATAATTTGGAGTCAGAGAGTGATACCTCCGGCTTTGTTCCCTTTTCCGACGATCGCTTTGGCTGTTTGGGGGCTTCTTGGTTCCATACAAATCTGATGATTTCTGCGTTCTGTTTCTCTGGTGCCCCCCGTTGGATTTTGAGGGGATTGCCTTAAATCTGTATATTGCTCTGGGTAATGTGGCCATTTTAATTATGTCGGTTCTTCCAATCCATGAGCACAGAGTATCTTTCCATTTCTTTGTGTCCCTTTCAATCCCTTTTAATAATGCGTTGTCATTTTCAGTGTATAGATCCTTCGTATTCTTTATTAAGCGTATTCCTAGGTATTTTATTCTTTTTATTGCAATTGCAAAGGAATTGTCTTTCCCATTTCCTCTTCTGAAATGTCATCGTTAGTATGTAGGAAAGCAATGGATGTTTGTACATTGATTTTGTATCTTGCAACTTTACTGTCTTTGTTTATTGTTTTTAATAGTATTTTAGTAGAGTCTTCAGGGATTTCCATGTAAAGAATCACGTCATCTGCAAAAAGTGACAGTTTTACTTCTTCCCTCCTGATTTGGATGCCTTCTGTGTCCTTCTCGCTCTGGCGAGGAACTCCAGCGCCGCGCAGAATGAGAGAGGAGTAACAGTGGTGGGAGTGGATGTACTTGTCTTACTCCTGGTCTTGGAGAAAAAGGTTTCAGTTTTTCACCTTCCGGCATGATACTGGCTGATGGTTTGTCATATGTGGCCTTTAGGATGTTGATCTACCTGCGAAATATTTATTGCAATTGACCGTTATGTTGAACTTTGAATTTCCTAGCAGCCAAGAAACAAAGAAGTATTTCAGGCCACGTAATTCTTAGTGTCTGAGGATGAAGACCCTCAGATTATAAACGAAAGGGAGGGCGTGCACCCCGGTGTGTGCCCACGGCAGTGGCAGGGGTCGGTGACAGATGACCGCATTCGCACTGCAGGTGGGCGGGGCTGAGGGGAATACACTCCCCACCCCCATGCCTGAGCCACAGTCATCTTCCCGCTAGGTCCCTAGGCTGGACTCAAGGAGCTGGTCACAGTGGCGGGCAGCCCCGCCGTGGCAGAGAGCATTAGAGCTCTGGGTGTCCGTGGGGACAAGCTGATGACCGAGGGGCAGAGGGGGCTGGACCACTAGCTCCCATGCCCCAGGAGGCCAGGCATCTCTGAAGCTGCCTCCAGATCACCCCCCTCTCAAAGGGCAGCGGCACCGTTTCCCCAGGGTGCCAAGAACATGAGGGAGAAGTCCAGTGTCCCCGAGACCCCATCACGGCCGAGGAAGCAGCCCCTCGGCAGCCCCCTCCCTTGCTGGCCCTCCGCCCCGCTCCTGAGCATCAGGACACACCCCCTTGTGTGGTGTGAAGTGTCCCTAGTTCGTGTGCAGGAAACAGGGTAAGACTTTCTGCATCCGTGTCCCAGGCGAGCGAGGCCTTCGGCAGGGCCGCAGTCCTGGGGTGCACAGTGAGGGGGGCGGTGTTTGATGGCACCACCGTGACGCTGTGCGCGCTTCTTTCCCTCCTAACTTTGTGTCTGAGGATCTCGTGCCTTTGTGCTGCCGCTTGAACCTTGTCTACGCGGCATTTGCGGGTGCGCTCATTGTGTGAGGATCGACATCCAAGCCCAGTCGGTGTCCTGGACGACCCGCTTTCTCTGTGTGGCCCGGGGGTTCCTCGAGGGCGGATGCCGCGCCCACGGGTCTGCCACAGCACCGTCCACTGCCCTCCATCCTTGGATTCCTGGCAGGCGGGGAGGCACCGATAGCTCCGTTGCACATAAATCGGTTCATTAGATATTAATGGGAATTGGAAGAAAATCGTCACTTGGCTTGGTGGTGTCTATGTCACTCTAATTTTAATACTTATTTTAAGGCATTAAAACCACACAATTCTACATAAGCTATTCAATCACAGAAGAAGAGTTAGGTTTACATAACAAAACTGAGTGCCTGGGAGGTTCTTTTGTTTTGTTTTGTTTCTTTCAAATCCTGGGGTAAATTCGGGTTGTTTCATTGTGGGCTAGAGAGCCCAGTTTTCGTCCTCTCTGACTTGCCAATCACCTTAATTCTTTGGATAATAGCTTTGCCGTGGCCACGTTTGAAAATAAAAATCCTAATCAATATGTCCCTGAGGCCGTGAAATAACAAAACATTGTATGAAACTCTAAAACATCCCCCAAGAGGCCTGGTGTTAAGGAAATCCGCCTCCCTAGCTGCCGGCTCTGAGGGAGAAGGGGCGGGCCTTGGTGGTGATGCTCACACAGGCACACGCGCATGCACGCCCCGCCGGAGCAGCGGCCACACCGACGGCCGCTTAGGATGCGAATCAGTCTCCTCAGCGCTTTGATAGCCCGATTCAGTCTCCGGAACAGTCCGAGGAGGCAGGTCATTGCCATGCAGAGTCGGGGAACTTGAAGCTTAATTGTAAGGTTAAGTATCTGGCAAAATCTTAGTTGCTTTAACTTTTAAACACTAGATAAAATACATTAGAGTTATTTTATCTAAGTAGATCTAACTACTAGAAAGAATTTGATCTACTAGCAGATTAATGGTAATTGTTCCTTAGTCTAACTTAACCTAGTAGCAGATGCTTAATCCAATGACCAGAGAGGACATGATCAAACTGCCCCTCCCAGTCGCTTAATCTAATTACTAGACACCAGATGCAAGATTCTGGAAGGAGGGACAGAAGGTCTGTAAGGCAGGCGGTCTGAACCCCGTGCCCAGAGGCTTACGCCCCCCGCCCCGGGTCTAGCCCAGGCTCTGGCGAGCGTGCTCTCACAGGGACAGGGTGACCCCGGAGGAAGGCGTCACCCTCTCTCACAGCCTCCCATCGTCCCCTGGGGCAGCCTGTACTGCAGAGATTACTGACAGCTCTGGGACCCTCCCCAACCCGCGTCCCAGGCCGTCATGATTTTTCAACTAAATTCCAGCAATGCACACAGCATGCCAGCAAAATAAAATATTCCATTTCGTACTTGACAAATAGAAAAGCAATAGAAAGTGATTAAGCCAGGAATACTACAAGCCCTTTAGAGTAATTCAATACTGTGTTCAGCAGAGAATGTTTCCTCATTATTATTTTTTTCATATGTGTAATGAAAGATCATTAAGCCAGAAATGTCAAGTTGTCTTTGAAACATGAATGCGATGTTATTAGTGCAGAGCTTAAATAGATACTAATGATATGTTAATTGGTTAATTGCACATTTAATAACAGACTTACAAAGCCACAATTGCTTTATGTTTAAGTAACGTAACTGTGTGTCAGTTGCATTTTCAGTAAACACTGGGGTGTTTTCTCCCACCTACACCGCTATCTATAATTAAGCTTGGGCCTTTTCTCCTTGAGCTATAATGGGTGCTAATGTCTTTATTGGACAGGAACCATCTTGGGCGATCTATTTTTAGTCCCCTCTCTGAGATATCTGGATTGTCATTCGGGCTTCCAGAAAGTTGGACAGACCCTCGCTGAGACGCTGGTGCGCTGACAAATGGAATTGCTGTTCTTCCCTGGGCACGGCGAAGCCCAAAAGCAATCCCCCTCTGGCCAAGTAATCACACAGGAGAAAATAAATTATAATTCTCTGAGGCTGTGTGGCTTGCGTAACGTGTCCGACAAGCTATGCAGCCCAATCCCCGTGCCGTTTAAAGTGCTTTAACGCCATCCCAACCCTGAGCTCTGTTTTTAAATTGCCTTTTCTTCAGAAGTGGCAGCAGCTGTCAGGGAAGATGGTTTGATTATAGGAGACCCGTTAGCCTTCACCCACGTCGCTCAAGACTGTGTGTGTCTCTGAAATCATCTCAATTCTCTTCAAATATTTTTTAAAACCTATTAAAAGAAGGCTTCGCAAAACCTCTTCACCGGGCAATATACCAAGAAATACGCGGCACACGACAAAAGCTCGTGCAGTCAACTTACTAAAGGAAATTAGTGTTGTGTTTTTCTTTTTGTTCCAGTGTTAATCGGAACCTGTCTTAAGGCACATTTTGGCGAACTTTGGAATTTAAAACATTTGGAGGGTTGACTGGGAAACATGAATCTGTTAGGGAAACAACTTTTTTTTTAATCTACTCAATGAAAATTTATTGGGGTGTTCTTCAAAAATATGCTTCTCTCTTTAAAACTTCATAAGTTTTCTCCATTACGAACAGGGGTTAATAATCAACCGCATGGGCTGACGCCCACAGTGGGGACGGCTCAGGGCCGTGGATGGGACTGTGCCTCTCCTCATCGTCTGGTCAAATCCTCTTGCGTTAGAGGTGATTCCTACACGAGACAGACGCACGTGTCTGTCACAGGAACTTCCTGGGACTGAGGGCCCGAGTGGTTTCCGCTGTTGTTTAAATCTTCAGCGCTCTCTCCCCGAGAATTTGATAACAACTCAAGAGTTGGTGCGTAATTTACAGTTTGTCTCCGAAGAGGAATTTGGGGGCACAGTGTGTGGCAGCCCGTGAGGCCGTGTGATTCCAGTGCAACGCCCAGCCCCACCCTGCAGGCCAGGCCCGGTGAGGGCTCTGAAGTAGCGCCGCAGGCGGCGGGCCTCGGCGAATGTGCCGCAGGACAGCTGGCCCCGTGGGGGGTGCTCACAGGCAGGGACAGAGGGCCCCGTGATGGGGCACAGGGGATGAAGAAGACACGGAGCTCAGACGAGGGGGGCAGGACAGCGGGGAAGCTCCACCTTCAGGCGGCCCTCGAGGACGGGAGCGACCTGGGCGGTGTTCGCCGGCCCGCCCCTCAGCTGATTAGCTGGACTCAGCCTATCTTTGCTGGACTCCACTTCTGTGTGCCGTGGGGTCTCTGGCAAAGGGCGATGGCTGATCAGAAGAGGACCCAGTGATCAAAGCCATCGGTGGATCGGCTGTCCCCATGCCGCACCACCCAGTCAGCACCTCAGTCATGGAGGTTCCATTTTATAGAAACGCTCTGAAAGGTCAAGGTGCGTCTACAGGGTCTACGTGAGGAATGCGAGGGCCTCCCCCGGTTTGAATGGGAGGCAGTGCACGACGGGGTCACGCAAACGTGCTGGCCTTGTGACCAACGGATGTCACACGGAGACGTAAACCCAGCCACCCTCTGCTCTCTGGGCCCAGGATGGCCCAGCGCCGGGGTCCCTCTGTGCTGGCAGAGGGAGCAGTGAGGAAAGTGTCTGCCCTCAGAGACGCTGACCCGGGCTTTCCTCCAGGCAGTGGCTGCCACACGCCAGTCACGGAAACTGGACGCATCTCAGTTCACCCAGCTATGTGTCCCGTGGGCCAACCAGCCCGAGGAATGACACTCGTACAGCACCCTGGGGCAGACCCATGAGCCCTCTGGGCTGGAGGTCGGGGACCCTGACCTGTGCCAGGCACAGCGACCTGCCCCGAAGACCGCGGTGCAGCCTCCCGGGTTTCAGGCCGAGTGGCACGCTGCCCTCCAGCACACCACGGCGCGGCCACGCCAGCGCATGCATTCATACGTAAAGACACGCCGTCTCTGGCTCTCATTCAACATCGCCACTGACACATATTTGCACAATTATTTGTTTATCTCCATCTTACTCATTGGACACAGGTTTGTGGACTTGGGAATGTAGACTCTTTGTTCAGCTCCGCGTTGCCAGTGCTTAGTACCAACTACTTTGTCGTTTACTTAGAAACAGATTAGAATGCAAGGACTCTTTCATTTCCGCCGTCGGAGTCCGGGTGGGCTGGCTGCACAGGGATTGCTGGGACCCCCCTCCAGAATGGCTGGTCCGGGGTCGCAAGGGGCGCCTGAGAGTTATTTCTCTAGCCCGTTACCAGGAGCTGATGGGAGTGCCAGTCTGGGGACCACACTCTGAGACCCGCCACCAGACGTCTGTGGCCTCTGAAGACGGTAGGGCTCTACAGGAGGCATGCGGGGACCCAGGAGGGGACTGCCACTGGGAGAAAATGCTCTGTTCCACGGCGAAAGGCAAACTCACTGACTTCTCAGAAAACTAGTCGGGAAACCCATGACGACACCTTTACCCCGCGGTTCACCTTTCCCTGCTCTCGAGCCGCCCGACCTGCGTTTGAGCTCCGCCTCTGCGGGGGCCACCCAGTGCATCTGGGGCAGGGCTAAGGGTCCGCAGGCTTGGAGCCCCCCACGCCATTCGCTCCTTCCCCCACGGCACAGCCCCCCTGTGCTGAATATACATATTTAAGCCGTGAATCGTTCTCTTACAGTGAGACAAAGTACAAATAATGCTGTTCCTGCACGTAGGAGGTATAATAAATGGAAGTTCACAGTGGAAATAAAATCCATTCATGATGGCGTCGGGGAACTATAACATCCCGGGGAAAGTTCCCGAACGTGGCCCGCCGTGAGCGGTGTGTGTGGAGGTCCGTTTTCCGAACGCAGTACACGTGCCCAATGGTCACACACATACAAGAAGGAAACTTTAAGAAGCCACCCCACTGAAATAATAATCAAAACGCAATGGCGTGACTGGCGGCCTTCCCAGGCCGTGTCGTCTCAGAATGCTGAAAACCAGTGTGGGGGAAACAGTTCAGAGGTTAAGCTGAAATTCACCTGTACTTGAAACCGCGCCAACGAAGGCATAAATACTTACCTGATGAAGAACACGGGTGGAAAACACACCAATGAGCGATCTGCGTCCGGGCCGAGGACAAGAAGTGACAGAAGCGGAGACGGCCAGCCTGCAGCCGCCACCTGACTCATTGTTGCCCCGGTGGGTTCCGGGGGCTCGCCGCCCCTCACAGCCCCTGCCCGTTGGAATTAACCAAGGGTCAGTCAATAGTAGCCACCGAATTAACTGTCTTTCCTTTAAGGTTGCAAAGAGGTTTGAAGTGTTCATTTAATCAGTCCCCAGGTTAGCCAATGAGGACCGTTTAATGACAGGGCCGTTTGGCGGTGGCAGCGCTAACACGTCTGACCCTTCGGGTGGCGTGAGGCATCTGTTACAGCAAAGCGAGGGAGCGGAGCGATTTTTCAGGGAGGAAACCTGGACTAACCCTAGAGGTCACTTAACGGCGCATACGTCACTGTGAAGCTGCAGCATGACCGCGTCTCGGGAGACTCAGGTGAATGTCCTTGCTAACATTAAAAGAGAGACACTGTATTGTCATCAGTCACAGAGCAGATCAAACGGGACGTCTGTGGGGATGCACAAATGCATCTCATCGCAGGGGTCAGTGCCTGCGGTAATAGGTGTGGGGGCGGACACACCGAGCTGCATTGCGTTACGCAAATGATCTGAGCTAAATACGCGACGTGAGCAATTGCGGGAGGCTGTGTCTTTCCGAGAGGCCCATACGGGAATTATTCTCGTGATTTCCAGGAGCTCTGAGTTCATGTAACCTGGCAGGCTTTGGAACACTGTCTGAGTTCAAAGAAGGGCGGTGGAATTCCTCCACCTGGGGGCGGCCGACGGTGGGTCAGAGCCCGAGGTTGAAAAAACTCCCCCCCAAACATGCAAAACTCTTCTAACTGCCTGCGTCCCGTGGCGAAGGTAACACGTGGCCCGAAAACAATGGTCCAAGTGGTGAGAAAGCCCCGTGGCCGGCCAGCGCTCAAATAGTCCTCTCTTTTTCCTCGCCGAATTGTGCATTTGAGGAGACACAGAGAGTGGGGGGCGGAGGACGAGAGAGGGGGAGGGAAGGAACAGAAAATGGTGTCACTCTGCTCGTCACTTCCGTAGGGACTAAGCTTGAAGTCTCTCTTGAAAACTTGGACGTGTCTGTGTTTTCAATCAGACAGATTAAAAGAAGAAGGGACACAGTGGTCTCCCCTTTTGCCTGCCATCCGTACTTACAAGTCTGTGCTTTGGAAGCCGTCTGTGACAAATCTTAAAATTTAAAATATGTGATCTTTTCGTAGGTGAAAAAGAGAGCGGTTTCGCAGACTTGTCCAACAGAGTAAACCCGGCTACGGTTACTTAAACCGATGTGCATTAAACTGATCATTATTATCCTGACCAGCATGCGGGTGCTGCAGGCCAACCCCCGTCCCTGCCGCCAGGCTCCGTGGACCCGGCCCCCGGCCACCGCAGGCGGCGCAGAGCTGAGCCACTGTCCCCGTGCAGCCCCTCACCTGCGTTCAGGATAGATACGCGGTTTTGCTGCGGCTGGGTTCTGACCTGCTGTGTCTGAGCCGGGGTCCCTCGTTCTCCCCACCCACTCCTCCTTGCAGACCGGAACCTGTTCCCAGATCAAGGACACCCTCTGTCCCAAATAACTCCCTTTACGTACTGCATGGCCCTCCCAGTTACCAGGGAGCGACAGCGTTTGAGTGGCACGGCAACTCTGTCCCCTCTGCACGGCTCCTTAGCTTGGTGGTGTTCAGCAGGGGCGGGGGCGGGGGGGACTCTATAGCCCGGGCAGCGCAGGGCGCACTCGTCACTGCCCAGGGAGAGGTCCAGCTGTGTCTGCACAGAGGCCCCTGGTGTTTGGTGCTGGACATCCCAGGAGACCGGAGAGCCCCACGAACAAGGGGCAATGCAGCCCCCAGTGTTACCCCTGCCAGGGCGGGGGCCCTGCTGCCCGCGGGGACCGGTGACCAGGGGTGTGGCCCTCCCCAACACCTGAATCCACAGCCTGCGTCCCCAGTTTCCTGTCCTGCGCTATTGTTTCCTCCCGATTCTGTGGTTATTGCTTTACTAGCCCTAAGGCTGTCAAACAACACAGCGCCAGACAGACCCGCTTGTGTGAGTGAATCGTTATTGGAATTTATAGCATGAAACCAAAATCAAAACCGCCACGACTTCCCCATCCGCTGGTCAAGTGACAGTGGCGTTTGAAAACACAGGGGGCTGCGACAGGGGGAAACAGGGAGCGGAGTTAGAGGGGCTCCCCGGTATGCCCGCCAGACTCCCCCAGGGCCGGCGACAAGGGCACGCCACGGTGTTTGAGAAAAAGCTTAAATGTTCCCCAATAGTTAAGCGAGACATTTTCTAGAAAATAGTACAAAAGGAGATGTTTTGCTTAGTGTGCCTCCCAGGTGTGGCGGTGGGTGGCTTTTATTTCTGTTGAAAGACACCAGCATGGCTCCCTATTGGACTCTCTTATTCAGCCTCATGGGAACAAAAACCTTTGATGATGCAGGGAAAGTGTGAAAATGGACGATTGGCTCTGAGACCAGGAGGAAGGGAAAGGAACCAAGTTCTCTGTTCGTCCCCCCTGGGGGGAGGCATGCATTTTATATCCATCCCCCGGGGGTCAGAGAAGGCCATTAAACCTCGCGGATGGTTTATTTAAATTTATTAAGATTAATTATGTGTATGGCATGCATAATTGGCGTTGTCAGCCTGTGTCAGTTCCTCGGGTCTCTGCGTAAATATGAACGATAACCTCTAAGATACATGTATAATCGTGTTTAAACGTGGTTTCAAAGAAACAAAAGAACCAAACTATGTTTTTGGAAAAACTAATAGCACCTTGAAATTATAGAGGAATTCGTATGATTCTAAAAGGTCGAGAGCTGATCGACTCTGCGGGAACCATGCGCTAAACAGCCGCCCAGCCCACACACTGCCAGCCTCGCGTCACCAACCACGACTTCCTCATATTCCGGGTTCACCCGACGCCGTCGGTTTCTTTGAACTTGGAGATTCTCCCACGCAGATTATAGGAGGCCAGGAAAACACATTGTTCTTTTGATCCGCAGTCGTGAGTCAGCGGAAGAGTCTCAAGAGGCTAAATTCTAGCCTTTGAATCACAGTATGTGGCAGTGAAATTAAAGCCGGCCGTACTCCATACTTATTAAACAGAATTATCATCAAAAGTAAGTGGAAAGAAGAAAAAGAGAAATGATTCATTGGACTGGAAATTTCATTTATTCCTCTGACAAGTTTGCTAGATTCAAACACGACAGCATTACCTTAAAAACCTCGGCGAGTTCCAGCTGCGTTCTTAGCCTCCCGGGGTCGCCTCTCTCCACGAAAGTTCTTGCCTTCTTGATAAACTTTTATTCTGCATTTTCTGCACCGACCTTTGAGCGGAATTAAAGAATGGCAGTTATAACCGAGGCCCGCGTTCAGGAAGAAACGGCATGGCAGCCGGCACAGTTATACTCAGCAGTGTCGGAAATTCTCCCCCTCTGCCCCGACTTATAAATAGTGGTGAATTAGATGGAATGTCATGGTTTGTTCTTTGGGGGTCTTCAAAATAAAATACAGAGCACATGAATATATTAAGTAGCGAATACGTTGCCAAATAATATTTGTTTGAACAAATCAGTGAATGAAAGGATGTGCTACAACTTTGTCTAAACAACGTGTGGTTAAGCACTGAACACAAACGGTATCAATTGCAGGTTCTAACCCTACTGAATTATTCTTTATATAAAAATTCCACTCCCTTGAGGGACCCTGAATATAAAAAAACCACAAACTCAATACCTAAGCAAACACAATTTTAAAACATCTCCTCTCGTGTCAGAAACAGGAGGAATCACAACGCTTTACGTGGCAGGGACAATGTTATACTGGTTCCGAGTTGCTGTAAATGTCTTTCCCTTCCATTCCCTTGCATTGTATTTTGCTTTCCCCAGCTCCTCTCTAATCTCTACACGACCCTTCACCTTCTAAGCAATGACCGAAGAAAAAGATAAACCAACAAATAAACACATAGACTCAAACCAAGCTTCTTAGCTTTGTGTAAGAAAAGATGAGGGAGCCACGAGAGAAAAAGGGAGAAGCAGGTGAGGGGAGAAAACTTGTTGAGATCAGGTGCCCTGAGAACTTAGGAAGTCCTTAGGTAGTTCACTTAGGAAGTGAACTTAGGAAGAGTTCTGAATGAAGGGGTGTGTACCCTACAGGATCCACCGACCAGAGGTGTCAGACCTTCCGTGTCCAGAGTCACAAAACGTGGGACAGGCGAGAGTCCCCTGGCCTTTGGGAACACACCCCCGTTTCAGAGACTAATGTGAACACCCACTCATCTGCTCTGGGGAGGCACCCTGAGTTGGGTGGAAGACCTTCCAGAAAAGAGGTGAAAAGGAGCCCCAAACATCTGAGAAGTGCCTTCGTTGGCCACAACCCAACCCTGTCGTCAGTGTGTGAATGAGCTTGTCCCCTTGTGGCCTCTCGCTCGGGGTGTTGGAGCGAACCTGCCAGGCCTCAGGACTCAGGCCTCAGCTGTGTTTGAAGAGCCAGGTGCTGATCTATCTGAAAAACTCGCCAACCCCTCCCCTTTGGAACACATTGGCCATCCCGCTCAGAGTGGCCTCCAGGATCTCCGTGCAGGGGCTGTCAACTGGCAGCAAGCTGTTCCCACCCAGAGCTGCAGCTGCGAAACCTCCGACAGAAAATATAAATGGACGTTCTTACCCTCTGGACCTCGTCTCCCCAGAGCTGCCACATCTGGTCCAGCGGCCACCAGCCGCGTGTGGCCATTAGCATGTGAAATGTGATGGCTTCAACAGAGTTGCACTGTGGGTGAAAAAGTGTAGCATAATTTTTCTCAAGTAAGAAAAAAAGCATGGGAAATATTTCAGTAATATATTTTTATACTGATCATACATTGAAATAAGATTTGTTACACAGTGGGTTAACAGCCTTAGACGGAAATTAATTTCACCTGCTAATTTGCTCTTTTTAATTTGGCCACTAGAAACATTAAGGCGGCCTGTGTGGCTCACGGTACATGGGACAGCGTCGCTCTCAGGGCCAAAGTGACGGGTAAGCCAGTGAGGAAACGGTGTCCCGACCCAGCTCTAGTAAAGGAAGAATTCTGGAGGTTTCCGTGTTGCTAGTCGAGGATGAAACAAATGACAACCCTGTCGGATCCGATTTTTTGTTTTTGGATGATTATTTAGTGCTGATGAGGTTTTTTTTTTTTTTACTTTTTAAAAGTGCGAGCTATTGCACTGAGATGCTGCGACAGTATCACCTTTCACGAGGCTCTGCTGTGCCCGGTTGGGGCCCTGGGAGAGGGACTTCTCCAGGCCGGGCAGTCCTGCAGAAGGCCTTTTACATGGAGGCACACGGGGGCCATCCTGCCCCACTGTCCGATTTGGTCGCTGAGGGAGCACTGAATGCAAACGGAGGTAGAGTCACCCGGCAATGCCGGGGCGGTTAGGAGGCTGCGGGGCTGATGGTGGGTTAACCGCTGTTCGAGGAAGAAGAATGGAGGAGAGCAGGGTCGGAGCTGGGGAGGAGAAGCCCGAAAGGCTGCTCGCTGTCTGCTGGGCGGCAGGCGAGCCCCCGAGTCCCCACAGCCTCCCCGAGGCAGAAACGCCAGCTACGGGAAGTTACCCCTGAGGCAGAGCAGGAGGCGGCGGGAGCCTCGCGAGCTGCTGAAATCACCCCTGTGTCCGGCTTGACCCAGATGGTGTAGGATTGGGAGGCTTTAAATGCAGTTCTGGTTTGCAGCAGACTTCTGTGATTACAGGCCCCTCGTACCGCAGGGGCAGGATCGGAGACCGAGCTCAAGTGACAGCATGAGACACGAGACTTTCTTTTGAGAACACTGAGCCAGACTAAACCCAACATTTAAGCCCGACCTCAGCGGGGCAGTGCCCTTCGTCGCTTTGTCCCTCTGCTTCTCCTAAGGTCTACATGTTGTCTCCCCACTGGAGCCCCCCATGGGCCCCTCTGTTCCTGGCTTTCTTGGGCGACATTGGCTCATATAATTCTGTAAGCTTCAGAGGTATAACTATGATATGTCATCTGCATGTTGTATTCGCCACTCCAAGCCGTGTCTCCTTCCATCACCTTTTATCCCCTCTGCCCACTTTTGTAACATGCAAACTGCACGCCACTTGGATCCTGCCACAGCGAGTCTGCAGCCAGCAGGGAACTGTTCGGACAACGTTTGTCAACACGACGACGCAAGGACTTAACTTAGAGCCCTTTGAGGGCTGGTGGAGCCGGACGTGGCCCGCAGAGGGCGAGGTTGTGCATGTGGTCAGCCCAGCAAGAGCCTTCGCGAAGACGCCACGTCCAGGCATGAACGAGGTCGAGGCCGTGTGCCCTCGGGGCTTGAAATGAGCTGTAAGGTTAGTCCTCGCTTGAAATCAGCCTGAAATGCCGGTTCTGGGGACGTTCCCCAGGACACTGATTGCTGACCAAAGGCTCAAGGTGGCAGGACCCGACTTAACGGACGACAGGCTCTGCTAATGGCAGGCTGTGCGTTGCTGTTTCGAAGACAGTCCTTGCAAGCCCTTTAGGTCGGAGACCACGCAGCTCCTTCAGGTCCAATATTTCGATTGTTTCGTTGGCTGGTGTTCTAAAGGGGTTCACAAGCCGTCCTCTGGGCCATGTGGAGCCCCTACCGGCCTACCATTGGCTCCTGGCTCTTTCAAGTCCTTCCCATGGCCCTCCCTTGGGCGCCTTCCCCTGCAGCCTGTGTCTCTCCACGGCTCAGTTTGGCTGAATAATCTCTGACTTGGTCCTGGGTAATCGTTTTATTTTAAAAACTAAGTTAGCAGGTAATATTAGGAAAACCCAATTACGAATGTAACCCTATCTTTTAAACCGTATCTTCTCCTCATGAGAGAGCCAATTATGAAAGAAGGCCTGTGTCGGCCGACGTTCGTTTGCTCGTGGAGCTAACCGTGCTCTTTGCTGTGAACCACCTCACGCTTCTCCAGAGGGGGTGGACTTGCCTCTTCTTCTTGCTGTGAGCTGAAGATGGCTGTGCGCCCCTAGAATTCGTACGTTGAAACCGGACCCCAGAGGCGATGGTGCCAGGAGGGGAGCCGTAGGAGGGTGGGCAGGTCATGAGGGCGGAGCCTCGTGAATGGGATCGGCATCCTGGTAAAGGAGACCCCAGGTCGCTCCCTAGCCCCCCGCCACGTGAGGAGGCAGGGAGATGTCCACTCTCTGCACCCGAGAGGTGAGTTGACACCACCACACTGGCACCTTGATCTTGGCTTCCGTCCTCCAGAACCGTGGGAAAACAAAGTCTGGGTTTTATGCCCCGCAGTTGATGGTGCTTTGTCACAGGATCGCAAACAGGCTGAGCTAGTCCAGAATTCCTTGTCAGTCGCTAAAACGAACCGCGCATGCCCTTGCAGTTATATTTGAGCAACAGGTGGCTGGAATCAAAGGCTCTGTATCAACAGAGATGTTTAATCATGAATCAAGATGTAATATTCTAAAAGACAGCCTGTTTCAGCAGCACCTGTATGTAGCGATCATACAATATATATACCTAGTTAGAAAAAGCCGCCTTTTATTAAGCTGTTATTTCAGCAGCTCAAAACATCCCTGGCCTTTGCCAGTGCGATTTTTAACTTGAATTTCTCTGTGTCGCCTAGAATTCCCCAAGGTACTGTCGTATTCCTGACCTGTTTTCTGCGAGATCAAAGCCCGAGATAAAATTTCAATTACATCAATGAAATGAGCTATTCATATGGAGCCATTCGTTCTATAAAAACCTCTTCAGATAAACACATCATTTTGAAAGGCAGATAAACCTAAATTATGGACTTGCTTGTGAAATTTGTCAGGAAATACACGGTCTACCTCCTCATACTTGTCCAATAGACAATAACGGAGATTTGAATGGGAAGGGACTGTCCTGTGAATTGTTGCCAGCTACACAGACACGTGGCTTTAAAAGCTGGGCTTGATTACCTGCAGTGCGTGTT